>CM028694.1:2166804-2269180 GCA_016771965.1 Brassica carinata | reverse complement strand
GCTTGAATTGTCCACAAAGATAATGTGTCATAGGATAACGTATCATATTACCCACTGGGTTAGCTTGGGAGAACTAAAATGTTTAAAAGGCACAAAAATGACATATACATCACATGCAATCCAAAAAAAAAGTTGATTAATGTATATAAAAAAGAAAGTATAGACCTAAGAGAAGTATATCATATTCTTGTTGATTTACATCCATCTCAAAAGAATCATACTCCATTTGCTTAATCTTCCAATATTATTCCATGACCCATTTTTATAGTTTCGTATCCTATCAATGTGAAATACTCGTATACATAAGTAATGAGTTGACATCTCTGCAAATAAATAGATTGTCAAATTAATGATAAAATATACGTAAGGTAAGTTACATATACTTAAATGTGTACCTTTTCTAAGTCACAAAGAGTGAGATCCATAGAGATGATGAACATACGGCCTATTGATGTGCAATACTACCATCCTTCAATGCTCTCTTTGGCTTGTACAAAACTTGTCCATCTTTTGTCTTTGAAGAAGTAGACAAGCTTCCGTTACACTCTGAAACAAAAACATTTTAAACTAGCTAATGTTTGCAAAAATCATCAAAGGAAGAACACAAAACATCATAATATATAACTCACGATAAGCTAATAATTGGACAAGATATATTTATAGCCTTTCCAAATAAGTGTTTTTGGATAGAGGAGGTAGAATCCATGAGAGCTCAAGAATATGTCAATTTCCAGCAGCTTGCATCCCATATGATATATAAGTGTCTCATATAGTGCAATTGGGGTTAAATGAAGGTATAGTTTGTGGTGGTCATTTATTAACAATATCCAGAATTTCCTCACTCCTTTTTCGAGTATTTTAAGACTGTCACACAAAGCTTCATTGCTACACCATATAACATTCAGGTGGTGGTTGTTTTTTTAACACGATTCTCAATGTATAAAAACTAATTTACAACATATTCAATATCTATCATGCTGTCGTTGTTACTGGTGACATCGATGATGGCGACTTGGTTGAAATTGATGTTTGGTTATACGATTTTTTTAGAGTTAAAAGAGGAGTTTCATTTTTCATGTTTTAAAGATAAAACCTTAAGCTGAATCATTTGCCTATGATTTTGGCAGGGAAGAGAAGAAATATTTTTCTGATAGTTAAGTGAGTGAACCGTAACATATGGCTTAGATTTGATAGTTTTTATATACAAACAAATGGTCAATGTATGTGACAGCTGGAATTTGTTAGATTGTGTATCAAAATTGAATCTATTGGGTGTTATGGCATAAATTTACACAACTCATATGTGTATGTATGTACTGTTGAGGGCTGTTAGACTGTGGAATAAGCAGATTTACTAGCAAATAAATGAGATAATGAAACTGTAAATCCGTATGGGCCTGTACGTTGTTGGGCGCGAAGATAAAAGAGGGCTTCTTCTCTGGTGAGTGTAATGAAGATACCAGTGTCATCACGAACAAACATGTGTCGTGACTTGTAAATTCTAAAGGCTTCCTTTTACACGAAATCGTACAAGAACTCAATTCGATTGTAAAGTTAGATATAATGGATAAAGTAAAATCTTTACTGGAGCATGTTGATTGACCTGAACAAATAAAATAAAACTGGAAAAGCTTGTACAAGAATTGATTCCATTCACTCAAAAATCAAAAAAGAAATATTCTAATCATCTTATTAAAATCTACAGAAAGAAGAGATTGAATCTTAAAATAAACAAACAACTTCAATAATGGAGAGGTCGTCAATTAAAGAACCACCACCAAAAAAGAAAAGAATAATAATCAGAATATAAAAGCAAGGCTCTGTTTCCTCATGAAAGCATGTCAATAATTTACTAAGTAGGAGGGAAGAATCTGTTGAGGTTAAAGGGCAAATTGTAGAACTCTTCATTACGGTTATCTCCTCGAAAGGTTCTAAACTTGACCCACCAAGGCATCCCTCTGTCTTTCTTCGAACTCTCCACTTCGACCGTATTGTCCATAAAAACCGCAACGATCAGACCAACAGTCGCTGGAGACATGAACACCGTGTTCAAGAATGCGTTGAACCATCCCGCGTCTGTGTGTACTAGCCCGTAATGTCTAGCGTCCCAGTAGTGAACAAAGAACTGAGGTATCGAGATTCCAAGAAAGAGCGAAAGACCAGTGATCATTAAGTTTCTCATGCTGTTCATGTTTGTGAACTGAAGAAACGAGAGACCAACTGCAGCTGCAAGAATGTAATCAATATAAATATTTATGTTTTGATGATAAACAATATCACATGTTTTTTCGATTTATCTTACCAACGAGGCCGAAGAGTACACAGTGCAATGCTGCGTATATAGGTACTGGTATAGACGCAAAAACAGCACCAAATTTGCCTGTTCGAGACAGAACAACAAAACTTCAAGATCACATGAGAATGCTTAAAGTCTACAAGTATGAATAAGGTGTAATACCCAATATAGAGAAGAAGATCATGAAGCCTGCTGATACTTGAACAACGCGACGGCTTCCTACTCTTGTTAACCCAAGAAGTCCTACATTCTCTCTGCATAACATATTTATTATAGAGAGAGTGTGTGTGTATATATATATATAAGAACATAGAAGAGTAAGCTTTACTTACACTAGAACAGTAGAGCCTGTGCCTGTACCGAAAAGACCATCAAGCAACACACCAATACCCTGATTTTTATTTTCAAGAATATAGCAAATACAAATATAAGAATATGTATTGTTAATGTGTTTCTTTTTTTTGAATAAAATGTGTATCTTTATGAAACTACTTATATTCACCTGCCATCCAATGCCTCTACTCAACACATAAGCAGGAGGCGGCGTGGCTATAGCTAATCTTGAAGCCGCCATGTAAGCTCCAGTAGACTGCACAAAACCAACCATGAATGTTAATACTCATCTCGTTTCATCCCTTCTCTAACCATAGTCTGCTTGCTTTATACCTCCACCATGGATACAAGAACCGCAGACATCATAGCAAACGAATGGCCTACTGCAAACGTTGGAGGGCCCCACTGGAGAGGGTATGGGAATTTGAACCTGGTGAGAACAATAATGAGAACATGGAGAATGTAAACCACAATATAAGAGCTGTTCATATACCATGGAGCGGTTGATATGAGATTTGCTTTGTCTGTGCGACAACTATGCTGTGTAAGAGATGGCTTGTGTCTGTATGCTCCACTAGCGGTCAAGATAATGGCGTAGATCCAAACAAATGTTACGCAGATCAAGATGGGAAATCTTTCAAAGATTGGGACGTCTTTGAATGGTCTGACATGTTTAAGATACTGCCAAGAAGAATGTGACATAATAATAAGCAAGAGAAGGAAGGAAGGAAAGGTGAAATTTAGACAAAGCTTTTTTACTTGAGTTAGTCCGATGACAAGCAGTAGCATCGGTAGGCCAATCTCAATACAGTTTCCAAGCTGAAAATCAAGAGAATCAAAGTTTATAATATACTCCCTCCCTTTTTAATAGATGATGTTATAGGACTATGCACATAAATTAAGAAAACATTTAAATTTTTACATCTTCTAAACAAAAACATTATTGATTAAGTACATAACCACAATTCAACCAATAATAAAATAGAATGTATAATATCATCGATCATATAATATTAATTGTTAATAAATTTTACATATAAAAAAAATTGCACATGTCATATAATTTGAAACAAATTTTTTTTCTCTAAAACGTCAAGTAACTAAAAAAAGGAGGGAATATAAGTTTAATTGCAAACACAAGGGTGTGTAAAGGTTTACCTGTGGAAATCCTCTCTGGAACATGCCGAGACCAACCAATCCAACAACTGGTGCCATTCCAAGAGGACTGAAAAACCTGAGATAATTGAAAGTAATGAGAATTTGGGATTAAATAATGTTGTTTAATTAAGGGCAAATGAATGTACCTCGAGAAAAGACCCCATACTTGGCTATATCCAAGAATGATTTGTATGCTTGATGCTACAATCAATGCCCCTTGTATAGCTCTCATAGTGTGAATAAATCTCTGCAAAGAACATACTAAATTTGATTTACCAAATGATCATCAGGTGGTATATTCTCATTAGGCTTCTTTTTTACCTCATGATCATTGGAGATCTTTTGTAAGGATGAGTCATTAATGATGTAAGCAATGGGGACTATGTAAGCGAAAGAGCCTCCAACAACAGCAGGCAACCTCGTACCAAAAAGAGATTGAACAAGTGTCTTGATTCCAGCAACAAAGAGTAGCGTCTGCATAACCCTTGCTTTGTCTCCCTTTTTGGACACAAATTATTAAGGTTATAGCAAAGAGATAAAAAAACATGGAAACGTCCAAGAGATGTTGTAGGCCTTACATCAGTCCCACCCATTGCTGGTACGAGCAATGCTGGTATAAAAGCACTTGATCCTAGCATTAGAATGTAGTTTTGAAATGCTAGTAACACCGTTTCAGCTGCAATAACAGACAGACAGTAGTTCAAGTTGGATTTTAGAACGTTGTTACAGTTACATCTCAAACGGCAGACAAAGAGGTTAGAGAAAGAAAAAAAATGTATATAAGACAGTGAGTTTTTTTTTCGAGGAAAACAATCAAGACTATGAAAACTCCATGAAAGGCACACCAAAACTAGCGTTTCCTTAATTAGAATAATTTAATTAGAAAATTAAGTTCATAAGAGTCATTGGTCCATAAAACATATATAATATTCAACTGCGCACAAACTATATAAATATATAGAAAGAGAGAGAGGGTTTATTACGCCAAGGAGGATTAGAGTCGATGCAATACTCAAGGTCTTGAAGCTGTTCCATTGGAGGATGGCTTATCTCCGCCATGGCTTCACAGCCAGAGGAAGAAGAAGTAAAAAAGTAGAAGAACCCAGGAAAAAAAAGGTAAAGTAGAGATATAAAGTGAGAAAATTTAAAAAAAGAGATATAAATAAATGTAAATAAAGAATTAATAAAAAAGGAATATGCAAAGAGAGACAATGGACACTGCGAATTTAAAAGCTTCTCTGTAACTTATGCTCTCTGCCTCTCTCTCTTCTCCTCTGGCGTGGCGTTGATGAAAGAGACCCCTTTTTTGAAAATTTTGATCTTTTACGGATTTGCCCCTGATTAACTTTTGTATCGGCTACTAGGTGGGGCCATCATAACGGAGTTACTTCATTTCTCAGGTTATTTTGTTTTTTAAATTTGTTGTTGCCTGACGAAATCTTTCCATGCGAAAATTTTGTTGCAAGAGATGATGAAACCGTTTATTTTTTTTATGTATCTATCAACTGAATGAACATAAACCATTTTACGTTTTGTCCAAAACTAAACAACACAACTAGCATACAAAGTGTTGTCATATTTCCAAAGGCTGGTAACCAGTGTTTTGAACCGGATCGACCGGCTACGAATCCGGTCCGATCCGAATCACCGAAGGCCGAACCGCTTAAACCTCAGATTTGTGAAAACCGTAAAACCGGCTGAAAACTGGTAAAACCGGCTGAAAACTGGTAAAACCGGTGACCGGGTTAATTTTAAGATCCGACTCTTAAAAATTAACATATAATTAAGTGTTTTCAATTATTACTAGCTAAAATTTAATATTTTATAATTAGTATTTAACTATCACTATTTAATTGATTTTTATTTTATTAAGAAACAATATGAAAAATATATTTTTAACTTTCAGATACTATCTTTATTTTACCATATTTATAAAATTTGAAATGTTAGTTGTAAAAATAAATAAATATGATTATTTTAATTGTAAATCATCTGATTTTATCAATTTTAGTTTACGTAGTATTTACTATTCTGTTTTTTAATTATATATATAGTTAGATTTATGTTTATTGTTTATATTTAGTTAATTGTAGAAAAGAACAAAGAATGTATTATATGTAGAAATAAAGTTCATATAATATAAATATACAATTATATATATAATTCTAATAAACGGAAAACCCGTTCGACCGATTGAACCGGTCCAACTAGTCAACCATTAGCTACACCGGTTTCAGATCCGTCCGGTTTTAAACATTGCTGGTAACCAAAATAAATGAACTTTAATACCCAACAAATGGAGTTAGGAGGTATGGATTTTGCATTGTACCAAGCAAGAAGCCTAAGCAAAAAAAAAAAAATACAAAACCAAAAAATGGATATAAAAATGGGACAATGCTAAGCTGATGCTTATTCTGTATCTTTAGCCGGTCCCATGTAAATGGTGTAGCTCACCGAAATGAGAATGAGCAAACACCCAACAAGGCGGCTAAACAAGCCTGGCGATCCTGCTTTTCCGGTACAAAGTATCCATAACTGCGACAACACCACCTAACACAACAAAGACAACTCAAAACTAAGTCTTTCTCCTACAAATCTTAGTGGCGAACCCAAACCAGATTCAACATATCTGTCCTAAACCCTCAGACTGCCATTATTAAAGAAATGGAACTCTACCTCGATGTACAATATGTTTGCGGCTTTGCTGATTTTTTCAAGCTGAAGTCCACGTGCCAAAAGTACCTTTGAACCAGTAGAAAACACACACAGCATCTTAATCATTTAACTTGCCTACAAAATTAAAAACTGTGCAGAAGCAGAAGGTTGTTGAACGTCTCACCTCAGCACAAAACGCTAGCAACCCTAGTACAATCATGCAAATGAGGGTCTCAAAGGCTGGTAACCAGTGTTTTGAACCGGATCGGACCGCTGGTCGAACCGGTCCGACCGTAACTCACTGAAGAAGCCGAACCGTTTAAAACCTCAGATTTGTGAAAACCGTAAAACCGGCTGAAAACTGGTAAAACCGGCTGAAAACTGGTAAAACCGGTGACCGGGTTAATTTTAAGATCCGACTCTTAAAAATTAACATATAATTAAGTGTTTTCAATTATTACTAGCTAAAATTTAATATTTTATAATTAGTATTTAACTATCACTATTTAATTGATTTTTTATTTTATTAAGAAACAATATGAAAAATATATTTTTAACTTTCGTATACTATCTTTATTTTACCATATTTATAAAATTTGAAATGTTAGTTGTAAAAATAAATAAATATGATTATTTTAATTGTAAATCATCTGATTTTATCAATTTTAGTTTACGTAGTATTTACTATTCTGTTTTTTAATTATATATATAGTTAGATTTATGTTTATTGTTTATATTTAGTTAATTGTAGAAAAGAACAAAGAATGTATTATATGTAGAAATAAAGTTCATATAATATAAATATACAATTATATATATAATTCTAATAAACGGAAAACCCGGTTCGACCGATTGAACCGGTCCAACTAGTCAACCATTAGCTACACCGAGTCGGTATCCGGTCCGGTTTTCGAAACATTGCTGGTAACCAAAATAAATGAACTTTAATACCCAACAAATGGAGTTAGGGAGGTATGGATTTTGCATTGTACCAAGCAAGAAGCCTAAGCAAAAAAAAAAAAAAAAATACAAAACCAAAAAATGGATATAAAAATGGGACAATGCTAAGCTGATGCTTATTCTGTATCTTTAGCCGGTCCCATGTAAATGGTGTAGCTCACCGAAATGAGAATGAGCAAACACCCAACAAGGCGGCTAAACAAGCCTGGCGATCCTGCTTTTCCGGTACAAAGTATCCATAACTGCGACAACACCACCTAACACAACAAAGACAACTCAAAACTAAGTCTTTCTCCTACAAATCTTAGTGGCGAACCCAAACCAGATTCAACATATCTGTCCTAAACCCTCAGACTGCCATTATTAAAGAAATGGAACTCTACCTCGATGTACAATATGTTTGCGGCTTTGCTGATTTTTTCAAGCTGAAGTCCACGTGCCAAAAGTACCTTTGAACCAGTAGAAAACACACACAGCATCTTAATCATTTAACTTGCCTACAAAATTAAAAACTGTGCAGAAGCAGAAGGTTGTTGAACGTCTCACCTCAGCACAAAACGCTAGCAACCCTAGTACAATCATGCAAATGAGGGTCTCAAATGCTGGTAGCACAAAGCTCTGTATAAGAAGAACCAAGGTTATGAGTCATGAGTAAGAGTGATGATCAAGCAACACTTTTTTGTACTTATAGAATAACATACCTCCAAGGAAAGCATGCAAATAGCTGCAGCAGGGCAAGCTACCAAACCAAACGAAAGGACCGTATTCCTGAGAAAATGCAAATCATTCATTGATTCCTTCCTTAAAACTACAAAATTTTCACTAAAGAGGCAAACCATGTGGGTCAACGACACATCTGAATCTTAAATCTCACACTGGCTGTTCCGATGCTTTAGCAGCTGCCTTTATGAGACAATAGCTGATTCCTCCAGTGATTGATGAAAATAAACCCAACAAGAGCGCATAAATATGGTGGCTTCCTCTAAGGTTTTCACTCTTCACTTCTGATCCAACTACCAAGAGAAGATAAGTGAATCAACATGACATCTTCCTTTCCACATATGCATAAAGGACAGCCAGGTGCAGTTTTATGAAAATATTAAATGGAACTATTTTGTTAACTCACTTCTGTACCTTGGACAGTAAGTGTTGGGCCGAAAATAAAAAGCACGCCAAAGAAACTGCAAGCAAGACCTGGACCAATGCAGAAAAGTCATACCCTTGCTTTGTTGTCAGCTCACAATGCATACACATCACGAGCTAAAGCTAAAGGAAAAATCTCTGTACCTCCAATATCAGTTATTTTCAACTTCTCATGCAGAACAACACGTGCTGCAACGGAAGCCATAACTGGATTCACAAAGCTTAGTACAATAGCTTGGGACAAAGGCAACATTTGGATGCTGTGGTTTACAATTGTCAACAACACCAAATAAAAAAGGTTATTTTGCTACCAATGACAAATCGATTTGTGGGAAAAGAGACTGTTGCTAACTGAGATTTCAAAACAAATTGATATAATGGTATGAAACGTGAGCAGAGTGTGACTGTAATTACCTAAAGATGAAACTAAACAGGGAAAGATAACCCACAAGGGCTCTTGAAATCAAAAGCTTCCTGGCATGCGCAGGTCCAAACACTGGTTGTCCGATTCTTTTCAAGCAAATGTACGATAGTATCAAGATAATAGTGCATCTCAGGAACGCGGTCTCGAACAAAGGAATCGGCTGAACTGTCATAAGCAAAGGCATCCCATATCAATATACTTGGATAATTGACAAAGCTAAAATGGTGAATTAACATTGCACTTATTCTAAGTAGAGATTCCATTTTCAACTAGAAAAGACACTTTACAAAACATCCAATATAGATTCCCACCATGTGAACAAAGGACACGATGCTGAGCTTTTAACACAAACATGTTGAAAAGAAGTAATAATTCCCCAAAAAAACTATTATTCATCTTACACAGAACCATGAAACATAGCACAAAGATGATAAATCAAAAGATAAGTCACTAACCAGAAAAAGAAACTGAAAGTAACTCCATGATGAGGTAGAGTGTGGATGACAAGGCCATACAGAGTAAGCCAGAGTAACGAGACCCACTCCAAACCCATGATGAAAACTGAATTACTGGTGATATCTCAGTTTCACTTACTCTAATCACTTGCTCCTGCACACAAACACGTCACTCAAAACAAAGAATCAACGTTCCATACGAAATCTGATCTCAATTCTTGTGGAATATCAAAATTAGCAAACACTCCATGGAATCAATTCACTTTCCAATTCAAATCGTATCGGATTGAGTTGATCAAAGCTAGAGGAGTTATTGTCTTACCCTTGGTCTGCGTCGAGTGTGGGAGGGGGAGAAGATGTTGATCCTTGGTCTTTGGTTCTGACTCAGTAGAGGCACGATCTCGCCGGAAGCTAATGAAGGGGCTGAGGCGGATTTTTCCAAATCCGGGGAATCGAGATCGCGGACGGTAAGCTCAAGGTGGTCGTCTTCGTCAGCGATTCTGATCTCTGCCATCGCTACAAAAACTGCATCTAACGGGAAGATGGCGAAAGAGTAAAAATAAAACGCCGCGTCGACACTCTTTCTTCAGGATCAGAAATTGACGTTTGCCGTTAAGAGGCGGCGTTAACGGCAATGGTTCTTGGTAGAGTCGAAACACGGGCTTAAAGAACAGTAAATAGGAAAGAAAAATATTTGTAACTAAAAGATGTTAAATATGAGTAACTAGAAATTTAATTAAAAATTTCCTTAATAATTTAAAGATCAAAAGAATTTTTAATAATTTAAGTTTTTCATGGTAACACCAACAAAAAATAAATAACTTCACACAATAACCACATCAAATTGGCGACTTCACACAATGATTATATTAACCTTAATTTAAATTGAAAAAAATGCTTTGAATAATCAACCTTAAATTTAAATTGAAAAATGCTTTGAATTTAGAACTGCAATTAATTATCACAAATGACAAATTTTAATCTTGTAATAATTATATATCGATCAATCTAATAAGCAATCGATCACGAATCGTTTGTTCGACCGATCGTGTTCAATAAAACAGTTGATTTGAATATTCACTTTTTGTTAAAATAGAAATCCATCAATCTAAAAAAACTAATTCGTTTTGTCCTCGGTAAACAACTGTTCTAAAAGGATAACCGTTTGTTGAATCCGGAAAACATCATTAAAAATTAGAAATTCTTATTCTATCAAATTATATTTGAGAAATGCAGTGTATATGTATCAAAATGTCACAATATGTTTTTCTCCTCTCCCTCGCCCTCTCCTTATCACCCTCCTTATTCAAAAGTTTCGACGATGGATTTGTTTTTTGGATGTAATTTATTATCCGAAAATATCTCCAGATTCCTATTCCTCGGCCGAGATAAGTATTATAATACATCAAAATCAATTTTTAAACCTCTCAATGATGGTGGCTCATTTTATTAATTTGGATGACCATACTTGCAATGGAGATCCTAAAATCTTATCTTATTAATATAGTTTGATCATACTTGGAATTTGATCATTAAGTTGTTTTGATTACTTTTGTTTGAGGCCATAGTTGAAATAATCTTAACATTTGATTGCTATACATCCGCATCAGTCGGCAACTGACAAATGACCAGGACGCCGGAGTCATCTTGGAGAACCACTGCACCAGAGACCACCACACGGTCCGGCATGAGACAACCACTGCACCAGAGACCACCACGCGGTCCGGCATGAGACGCCAAATACCCGAGTGACTCAACCCGCAGCTGAGACGATTTGAGGTGTAGAGAGAAAGTTGAAAGAGTTGCTTGCAGTTAAAGGAAAGGGAAGGCACTTTGAAGAAGGATTAATTACTTGGTTTGGGACAAGACCAAACTTTGAAGAAGCAAATTATCATTTTTTGTATGGAGTAGGGAAAGTTGTTTTTTTTCATAAAAACTAAGAAGCACTTGATGTAACACTGTTTTTGTTTGAATAAATTTTACATTCATTAAAAAAAAAAGAAAGTTGAAAGCGGGTAAGAATCACAGCCACGCAAAGGCAAATTGCAAGCTACGAGCATTTTTCATTAATACGAAGAATTAAAAGATCTACTGAGAGAGACGGAGAGATTCGTTTTTATTGCTTTCAGAAAATAATATATTCATGTCTTGCAAGTTGCACAAACTTAAAGGAGCCATACGAGTAAACTAAAAGATCTACTGAGAGAGACGGAGAGATTCGTTTTTATTGCTTTCGGAAAATAATATATTCATGTCTTGCAAGTTGCACAAACTTAAAGGAGCCATACGAGTAAACTAACAACTGAAATCTCACATTGCATGGAATCGATCAGTGACGATCGCTTTTCTCGACAGACTTATCTGCCTTCCTTTTTTTTTTAACAAAATAACATTTTGAAAACAGGTCGTACAGCTCCTTTTCTCTTTATTAAAAAGATGCGTCAGTTCCCTTCACCTTTTCACACTACTGCTTGCTCAAGTTTCTGATGACATATGGAAGTATACCTCCATGGTTGAAGTATGCCAATTCCACCTGTGCACGTTTACCCCCATTAATTATATCACATTGAAAAAAGTCTGCCCTTTTGAAAACGGAATATTCTATTCAATTACCTCAGTGTCGAAGCGGACGGTGCAAGTGAAAGACTTTCCGTTGTCGGTAGTGACGGTAACATCTTGGCCAGGTCTTATCTCCGAGATATCAGTTGGGAGATGGATCGTGTAACGCTCATGACCCGTCAATCCAAGTGTGTCTGCATCTTCACCGGACTTGAAGCACAACGGGATGATTCCCATCCCCACCAAGTTGCTTCGGTGAATCCTTTCGAAACTCTTTGCAATCACTGCTTTCACACCCTGAAAAAGTTCAAAACTTAATTTGTCTCAGTGGATGTAAAATTTAATGACCAAGTTTATGCAAGCGAAAGGGGTTCTAAACAAACCTGTAGCATAGGTCCCTTAGCAGCCCAATCACGTGAGCTACCACTTCCATACTCGGCTCCAGCTAGAATAATCGTGTCTTCGCCAGATGACTTGTACCTCTGATAATATAGTAGACATTGAACATCACCAATGTACAGTCAGTATTACAATTTTTTACTAGATAAAAGCAAGCAAGAAAAAAACAAACCATGGCTGCGTCGAAGACTGAGAGCTTCTCTCCAGAAGGAATGTGAACAGTCTTGGGTCCAACTTCCCCATTCATGAGCTTGTTAACGATTCGGATGTTAGCAAAAGTTCCCCTGGCCATGATTTCGTCATTCCCACGGCGACTTCCATATGAGTTGAAGTCCTTGCGATCAACGCCGCGCTCCATGAGATACTTTGCAGCGGGACTGTCCTTTTGGATGTTACCAGCTGGCGAGATGTGATCAGTGGTGATACTGTCCCCAAAGTTGAGCAAACAGTAAGCATCCTTCACACTGTGTGGGCCTGGAGGATCCATGGTCATGTCCTTGAAGTATGGTGGCTCGTGAATGTAAGTCGACTTAGGATCCCATGAGTAGAGGGTGTTTTCAGGAACAGACAGCTCATTCCACATCGGGTTACCCTTGGTGATCGACTCGTATGTTGCTCGGAACATGTCAGGCAAAACACTGGATTGAACAACCTGATCCATATGTCGAAAGACTAAGTTAATAAGCCTGTATCAGAAGGAAGTTTTGTTCTGTGGTTGTAAGTTGAATATATACCTCAGCAATTTCTTCCGTGGTTGGCCAGATGTCCCTTAGGAAGACGTCCTTGCCGTTCTTTCCAGTGCCAATAGGCTCTGTTTCAAAGTCAATGTTAACCTAGGAAATAAGATTAAAAAAAGAGTGTTAAACTAGCAATATGATGATGGGTGTCATGTGTCAATGTGTCATTATCAGATACAAAAATGTAGGTTTAAATTTGACAGGTTCACGCAATTTATTACCGTTCCAGCAAGAGCGTAGGCAACAACCAAAGGAGGAGATGCAAGGTAGTTGGCTCTTGTTAGTGGATGAACACGACCCTCAAAGTTCCTGTTTCCAGAAAGCACAGCAGCCGCCACAATGTCTAACAATAGGCAATAACAAATTAGCCACATAAATTAGTGTAATGTAAAGGCAGAAAGCCCAAAGTAAGTCTTAGTTGTGAATCTCAAAAAAAAAAAACCATTTTCTGTGATAGCAGCTCCCACTGATTCATTAATTTCTCCAGAGTTACCAATGCACGTAGTGCAGCCATAGCCCACAATATTGAAACCTTGCTGGTTCAGATATTCTTGCAGTCCACTGCATGGAGTGTAATGTTAACTTAATTTTCCCCACACAGAAGCAAGAATCAAGCTTTAAGCCATTAACAGAGAACTTGAAAATAATATGACATACCTCTTTAGTAAGTACTTTGTAACAACTCCTGAGCCCGGCGCAAGACTTGTCTTTATCCAAGGCTTAACCTAGAGCGGCAAGTGTTTTATACAAGGGATTAGAAAAAGTCAAAAGCATCAGAGAGATTTCTAGTTTGATCTAGTGAATGAAACCAACCTGTAGGCCAAGGTCACAAGCTTTTTTCGCAACAAGACCAGCACCAAGCATGACACTGGGGTTTGATGTATTAGTACAGCTTGTGATAGCAGCAATCACCACACTTCCATGTGTAATCTCTGCTGGTTTTCCATTAAACGAAAAGTTTGCCACTTTTTCCTGTGCCTCTTTAGGGATTGCAAAACCCTGCAAAGAATGTTAAGCACAATTCGTAAATAAACTGTAACATCCACAGTGCGCAACAACAGACAGTACATAGACCGAGCAGGCGCTTAAGAAATAAGACGTTCACATAACGGAGCTTCTAATTGCATACCTTGAACCCAACTTTACTGTCGAGACATGAGTTCCAGTCAGCTTTCATTTCCTTCAAAGGAACACGATCATGTGGCCTGCACAGTAGATTTCAATAAGATTGTCTGATAAAGTAATAAGACAATACACTTAGTGACTACAAAAACCAAGAAAACCCATACCTCTTTGGTCCAGAAATGCAAGGTTCAACATTGTCCAGGTTCAGTTCAAGATATGATGAGTAAGCTCGATCTTGCTGAGGCTGAATTTATCACAAAGCAAAAGAAGTCAACTAAAAACCAGAAATGAGATGAAAAGCCAAAACCCCAAACATGTAAGGCTGATGTACCTCACTGTAGTCGACAAACATATTGTTTGCCCGAAGGTATGCTTCAATCATGGCCACCTGCCATAAAAGTATTAAATCAGGCCATAGATATGAATATACAAAGAAAGAAGATTAAAAGACAAAATACTTACAGTCTCATCACTTCTTCCAGTTAATTTGAGATACTGTAGAGTAACATGATCCACAGGGAAGAAGCCCATGGTTGCACCATACTCAGGAGACATATTGGCAATTGTGGCCCGGTCAGCTAGGGACAGACCACTCATACCATCACCTAATACGAAAAAAAAAACTTAAGATTCTCCAAAAACACGTCTATCAAAAGGAGCAAAACACTTAAGAGTTCATAAGGAAATAGATTACCATAAAACTCAACAAACTTTCCAACAACACCATGCTTCCTGAGTATTTGAGTCACTGTTAGAACCAAATCAGTCGCTGTAACACCATTACGCATTTTTCCGGACAGCTTGAATCCAACTACACCGGGCAATACCATACTCATCGGCTGACAAAGGAAAAAGATTTATCATTAGAAGAACGGTTGACTATAACAAAAATCTCACTGAACTGGAGCAGAAAAGTTAACAAAATAAAGTTGTTTAAGATGTATCGCTTAAAGTAATCTCCGGATTTACAAGTATAAGATGCCAATAATCAATAGTTTACCTGGCCAAGCATTGTCGCCTCAGCTTCAATGCCTCCAACTCCCCATCCAGCAACTCCCAACCCATCAATCATAGTTGTGTGGGAATCAGTTCCAACCACACTGTCTGGATAGAGAACGCCTTGGGTGTTGAACACAACTCTTCCAAGATATTCCAAATTGACCTGAAATTTTCAAATCAGGGTTAGACCGAGACTAAATCTACGTAAAACCGCAATAACAAATGAACAAAGGAAGATGATAAAAATGTAAACAACATTTCAATACACTGGAAACAGTTGAAAATGGTATATACGGTGAACAGGTAATGGAACCAAAAAAATAAAGACATGCACACTGCAAAAGAATTACCTGATGCACAATACCAGAGCCAGGAGGCACAACAAGCATGTTCTGGAAGGCAGTAGAACCCCATTTAAGGAAAGCAAACCTCTCCTTGTTCCTCTGGAACTCAAGCTCCATGTTCGCTTGCACTGCATTCTCAGATCGAGCAACATCTACTTGAACAGAATGGTCAATCACAAGATCCACCGGAACCTGGGAGACATTTGCCTACGTAAGAAATCCAGAAGCCCAAAGCTAAAACACATCGTAAAAATCAAAACGAAAAAAAAGTACCAAGGGGTTGATTTTGTTGGAATCACTGCCTAGCTTGTTCATAGCGTCACGCATACAAGCAAGGTCAACAACAGCAGGGACTCCAGTAAAGTCCTGAAGAAGCACACGAGCTGGTTTGAAAGGAATCTCGACTTGTTTAGGAGCAGTCTTTTCCCAGTCGATAATCTTCTCAACATCCTCCTTGGTGACTTGGAAGTTATCACAGTTACGAATCGCAGATTCAAGAAGAATCCTGATAGAGTAAGGCAGTTTATCTGCAAAAACAGCGATGATAAGATTATTAGAGCATCAAGTGAATCAAAATCAAATGGTTGGTTGATAAGAGATTTTAATAATACCAATCCTTGGATCGTTGAGAGCAGGCAAGCTGTAGAACTTTCCGAACTCGCCACCACCTGGCTTAGGAAGAGTAGTGAAAATCCCCTTGAACGGATGCTCCGACGCTGCAAAAAAAAAAAAACAAATAAAGAAACTCTTACGATTAAGAAATCGAAGCTAGATCCGATCATTTTTTCAGAGAAATTACCCATGGAAGAGAAGTTCTTCTGGAGTCGGTCTAGACCAGGGGAGACGGTTCTGATCTGTGAGCTGAGGCGAAACAGAGACGGTCTGGAGTGAAGGCAGTGGCTCCATCGAGGAAGCGATCGGAAAGCGGGTGAGGAAGTGGCGAAAGATCTCCGACCGAGGAGAGACTGCGAAGGGGAAGGAGATGCGGCGGCGGAGGAAGAGGAGGACTGAGTCAGAGACGATCGGGAGGAGAAGAGTGGAGAGCGAGAGGAAGCGGCTCGAAAGATGGAGGAAGATGTGGTTTTATACATGATGGGAATAAAATCAAAATCACGCTTTTCAGATGACGAGGATGATGATTTATGTGGGAAGGATGATTGATGGATCAGATGGAAACGAACATGGAGGCGAAATCTGACGACTGAAGGATGAGAGAGAGGCGTGTGGAGACTAAACGACACGGAGACTAGGGCGGGCCGCTGAGTGCCATATATGAGAGAATATTTTTTGTGCGATAATCTCTCTGTGGGCCCCGCTTACCCATATCATTTCTTCCCCTAATAGATCGATCAGAAATGATACTCATTGTGAAAAAAGGTATGAATTCTGTTATAATTAGGCTCGTCAATTTGAATATCGGTTCGGTTTTGGCTTATTTGATTTTTCAATTTCTCGGTTAGTTAATATAATTTTTATTTTCAGTTAATATACTTGTGATATTATAAATTGTATAGCCATGTTATCAGAGCAATCATTTACACCAGATACATTGTTCCCTTCTAGTTGCACTCAGGTTCCTGTTGCTGCAGTTTCTCCTCGGAGTTTCTTTGCATCAAGTCATCAACCATTGTTTTGACCGGGATGCTGTTCGTGTCGGTTGGAGTGTGTGGTTCTACTGCTTGGTGCAGATTTCAGCACACTTTCTCTTCTCAGCTCGAGTCACAGTCTATCTCTACAAGAATCTTCTCTCTCTTCGTCAAGCTTTCAAAAAATATTGTCTCTGTTTCTTATTGGAACAAGTCTTATCTGGATGAGTCTTGCCTTATTTTAGGTGTTAGTTGTGTCGAGATGAGTCATTTACCTCTGAATGAGGATGTTGCTCTCTCTTTAATTTTTCTTTTGCCTCCAGTTTGAGGATATTACAAGCTAGGGCTGGACATCATTACTCGATATTCGTCTTATATTCGTGACTTGACCCGTATTTGTCTTAAAAAACCGAATACTTGCCATTAGCAAGGCAAGTAATAAGTCAAAAAATTTCACTACTCGTAAGGACAAGGCAAATATCAAGTATCGCTTCATTTTTTGGTACTTACCTCGTTACTCATTATTTGTTACTCGTTCTATAAAATACTCATTAGCTCAAATTCAGATGCTTATGAAAATTTGGTCCAAGGAGTTGTTTAACTCTGGGTGAAGAATAAAAGGTTAGAATATACCTTGTCATCTTATATTGTCTTGTATTATCATATATACGTTTGGTTTGCATTTAAGTTCTTTCTTTTGCAAGAACAAAATGTGTTTTGATTTTGCAGGAACAAAACATGATCAAGAAGTAGACAAAAAAAAATTTTGGAACACCGAAATAAAATGGAAGAACAGTGATTTTCATATGGTTTTTCAATATTTTGAATACTTATTTTTATTTTTGTCTCTACTTCTTTCTAAATTCATATGACTATTGGATGTTAAAAATTTAGAATATGAATTTTTTTGTATGTAATCAAGAACCAATTACTTAGTTTATCAAGTAACAAATCAAGGCAAATTACTTGCAAGTATTAATTTTTTTTCCAAGTACTTGATAAAGCAAATACTTGTTTGAAGCAAGTTAAGTATCAAGTCGAACAATAAATTACTCGGATAAATCAAGTCAAGTAACAAGTAACTGAGAATTGGCAAGTAATTGCCTTGTACCCATCCCTATTACAAGCTCTCTGCCTTTACCTTGACATGGGGATGTTATAATGTGTTATTCCAATCGAAGCTTTGACGTTGCAGGAAGTCCTTCTTTCAGCATCATCTGCTGGACTTTCAAAGTTTCCACAAATTTTGGACTTTATTGTCCTGTTCACTGCCAGCACTCAGGGATGGACTTGAATGAGATCGCAGGTTGTCTCTTCGACATCACAAACCTTTCCATTTTCTTCACTCCTTTATCATTTAACTTTTATCAGTGCAGCAAACATATTCCATTCTCTTCGACATCACAAACCTTTACCATTTTCTTCACTCCTTCTTCAAGACTATTTTCATGTGTTCTCCATTTTGAGTTATGAGAATGAAAGAAATCTTTGACAAAAAAAAACAGAGTAATTATTTACAAAAGAAAATGCCAGACATTCATAACAATAGAATATCAGAAAAAACAACAAAAGAAATAGAAATTTTCTGTCTCAAATAAAATAGTCAATCAAAAACTAAAACCAAAGTTCACTTTTTATTAAAATATTGGTTAATTATGATATTACAAATTATAATAAAACATTATGTTACATGATAGTTTAGTCGATAATATTACAAAGATTTATGTTTGATTCCAAAAGAATTTAAAATAATTTTGTGACTATAAAAATACAAAAATAAGAAATGACTGAAAAAATTTCATTAAAAATGAATGGCAATTATATCCTTGTTCTATAGATATATAAATATAAATAAAATAATTATTTAAATATAAATACTTTAATTATTTGAAACTTTTTTGAATTATTTTTTTTTAATTTTATTTTAAAATATGTAAATTCTTTTTCAAAATATTTTTTAAAACTATTTTTAAAATTTTATATCTTAAATCTTAAATTTTAAATTATAAATTCCATCCTCCCCCAAACTCAACCCCCTCAAACATAAATCATAAATCTATATTAGTTAACTTATAAGTATATATGTGTTTTTTTCTTTTTAATAAACTTATTTTAGGGGGGTGTATTCAATTAAGTATTTGAGGTGATTTGTCTTAAAATGACAAATCCACTGTTATTCAAACGTGGATTTTAAAAATCACTTTAAAATCCGGTGTTATTGAACTTGTCATTTCATAAAACACTCTAAAATCCACTGTTATTGAACAAAATTTAAGTTGAAGATTTCAGAGTACTTTAGGTGTTTTTAGAATGTTTCAGAGTGTTTCAGAGAAGTTTCTTAGTTATAAAAATAAAAATCCAAATTCCATGGTTTTAGATGAGATTCTAGAGTTATTTAACAAAAATCACATCAAATCTCAAATTCTCCTACAATCATCTAAAAACTCATTAAAAATCAAATCAATTCAAATTTCAGATTCAATACACCCTCTTAGTTATGATAAGGAATTTTTTCAGTGCTATCGGTATTTATCATAATTTAATATATGTATATATAAAGACTATAAATATTTCAACTGCATCTCGTTCCATATCCCAATTCGACGAAACGTTTAGCAAACCCTCCTCCTCAATTTTCTTCTTCTCTCCCTCTCTCCCAGCGAAACTCGTGCAATTATGGCGATCAGTTCCTTCAAGCAAGAGCATCCTCTCGGTTGGTTCCTTCTCTCCCCTCTTTTTCACGTTTTTCATGTTTTGATTTTAACCCTAATCGACCGATCTCTATGATCTTTATATCTCATCCTGGGGGTTTTTTAGCGAAATTTTCAAAATTTGGTTTGCTTTATTCTTAGAAACATGTAAATTAGAGTACCAGGTTTCGTCAATTTCAATATAATCAGATTCACTTGATTTTACATAGAAACGCCATATCAGTCTTTTGGATTAGTGTGTACATAATCTTTGATTGAAACATATTATTCTTGATAATCTGTGTTCAAAGTAGAATATTGATTGTTCTTAATATCTTACAGAGAAGAGACAAGCTGAAGCTTCTCGTATCAGGGACAAGTATCCAGATAGAATACCTGTACTACTACCACACTCTTCCTCATCTATATCTTCTTTCAAGAAAGTTTCATGCCTTCGTTCGCTTATTCTCTCTTTGCTGTTGTGCAGGTCATTGTTGAAAGAGCCGAGAAGAGTGATGTCCCTGATATTGATAAGAAAAAGTATGTTTCCTTTTTTTTTTCGAAATTCTTGATATCATAGCCTATTGCTTAGGGATATATATGCATGTTCTTTATGGCTTCTTGACTGAGTCATGTGACAAAACTTTCAGGTACTTGGTCCCAGCTGATCTGACTGTTGGTCAGTTTGTTTATGTTGTCCGCAAGAGGATCAAGCTCAGTCCTGAGAAAGCCATCTTCATTTTCGTCAAGAACATTCTTCCACCTACTGGTTTGATTATTCCCGCAACACCTTCTTGTCCAGTTCAAGTAACTAATCAGATCTTTTATTTGTCATTGTGGAAGCTAATCTAGTGTTGTCATTTTTTAATTGCAGCTGCGATTATGTCTTCTATTTATGAAGAGCACAAAGACGAAGACGGGTTTCTCTACATGAGTTACAGTGGGGAGAACACCTTCGGGATCTTCTAATGCGCTTGGAGCTACCACATGTCTGAATCTGAATTCATCAGATTTTCTATGTACATTCTTTCTGTTTCTCTCTGCTTAGTTGTCTCTGAAGCTATGGAACTTGCTTTGTTATGAATATATGAACATAATCATCTCTTGTACTCTTCGTTTTCATGGTCTTGCTTTGCTTTGATGCCACTGCTATTAATCGGATTCGTAAGTTTCTAGTATTATTCATTACTGTATAGTTGTAATATGTGCATTTTAACAACTTGGCTATAAAAACAAATCGCTTCTTAATTAAAATTACAGAAGCCACCTGGCTCAGACATTGACTAATCTGATTAAAGAATGGAGTAGAAGAATAATAATATGATCGGACGGTGGAGAAAGAGCGATGTGGAAAAACCACAATCATATTTGTGGCTATCGTTTCTCCAACCAACACCCAAGACAAACGCCCTAACCTCGTCCACACCAAAATTTTAAAAACATTTCTCCTCTTCTCCACCATTAGCAGTCGATCACAGAGAGAGAGAGAAGCTGATTCCTCCTATGGCTGCTGCTTCACTTTCTGCGAATCTAGGAACATCCTTCTATGGAGGTTGGGGAAGTTCAATATCAGGCGAGGATTACCACACCATGCTCGCCAAAACAACTGCGCCACGGCAACAGGCTAAACTGTCACGGAAACCAATCAGAGTACAACCAATGATGAAGAATGTCAACGAAGGCAAAGGCTTATTCGCTCCACTAGTCGTTGTCACTAGGGACATAGTAGGCAAGAAGAGGTTTAATCAGCTTAGAGGCAAAGCCATTGCTTTACACTCTCAGGTTTTGTCTTACTTTCAAATTAATTAGATCTTGAAAATTTAGTGCAAAGAAGAAAAAAATCAATGAGTTTGTTTGTTTTTTTCTTTTATTTAGGTGATTACAGAGTTCTGCAAATCGATAGGAGCTGATGCAAAACAGAGACAAGGATTGATAAGGCTAGCTAAGAAGAATGGAGAGAGGCTTGGCTTCCTCGCTTGACATCCCTTCCTCTCTTCTTCTCTCTGTATACAACAATCCTCGTCTTCTTGTGTCCTCTTTAAAATAGAAAACTGCATTTCTCATTCTGAAACTTGTGTGCATCACTCTCAGATAGTACTACTACTCTTTCAAACAAATGAATCTTTTATATATATGTGTGACAAAATATCACAATTGTTCTCGGAGAAAGGTAACAGCTGAATTGGTAACACAGATACAATCATGCAAAACCCTCAAAACTGTAGTCTTAAGCCTAATCATAGCTTCTGAAACAATCAATGGATTAAAAAAAAGATGGGTAAGCTTCCTTTTGATGTATATCATCAATTCTCGTCCAAGATCAGGAGGAGAGGTACTGAGACGCATGCGCAAATCCCCATAGCTGCAGATTTTAACAACATGAGCATGAATTGATTTACTTCAAGATTGTATAATTATGTTGAACTTGATGTTTACCTCGACATTCTTCAGCTCAAACTCTGTGCTGCTAGCTAAGCATTCGTTGCCAAATGTTTCAGATGGTCCACTTGTTGCTTTCAACCTTGTTCAGGTAGAAACACTCGGTTTGAGTAAACATCAAAAACACGATTAAAAGTGGGAGTTATCAAAATAAGATGGAGCCAGATAGTGGCTTACAAATCTTCGTCTAAACATAGCGCAAAGCTTCCTCCACCTCCAAAAGCCAAAAACTCATTCATACACATGTAGTAATATCGGTTGGCACCTGCACACAATTTTACAAAGAAGGTCACTGAGTACACGTACACGAGAAGCTTCACTTTCTAGTTCAGGGATCGTACATGAAGAGATTCTAAATAACAGAAAGAGCTCACCTTCCACAAACACCCCTTAACAAGTTACTTGCCCCTTCCATCATCTACCAAATTAAGTCTATTTCCTTCTTTCATTAAAGATGGTTTATAGCAACAATTAAACTACCTAGAACAAGTGTGGATCAAGTATCAGTCTCCATTTCAATTTTCTCTCTATTCTTCCTCCTTATATCCCATACCCATGTGTGGTGACAAATAGTTCAGAAGAAGTAGTCTAGATTGATACCTGTAGGTCTAAATATGCGTGGTTGACCATAAATAGTTGTGAACAAGAATGTCTGGCTTGTACCCTATCATCAAAAACAACATGCGAGAGAATCAGCAATTCGCGTTTGCGTTTGCGTTTCCAACAAGTGTGAATATCATCACAAGTAGTTAGCATGCCTGATATTTCCTCTTAGGAGTAGTTGTTAATGGACATTCCACCAAAGCACCAAAAACCGCACCTTGTTTGTCTCCGGCAACCTACACCATAACCCAATCATCCCATTCTGTTTTCAAAATTTACAAAAGAGCATAAGAGGGTAGCAAAACAAACCAGTAAACAAGGACCAGGAAGCTCAGCACTTCTACGCAGGAGCGTACGAAGTGATATGCCATGCTTCAACGTACTGCCCTTCATCCGAACTTAAAAAGTTAACAACCCGAAACGAAGAAGTAATGAAGTAAAAAATCATTCTTTTTACCTGTATACCAACACCCATTTGCATCCTCTAACGATATTAGGAAGACACGCGTGCAAGAACTCACACAAGTCAGCAGAGATAAAAGCAGAGCTCTCTGTTATTAACTCTGTCATCTCCTTCACCCTTCCTTCATAGTAATCATTACTGATCACTGTCGAAGCTTGGTTCTTTTTGCAATCTTCTTGTTTGCAATTCTCAACAGACTCGTAGCTGTCTGATCTAATGGGAAGAGGAGGAGGAGGAGGTGATGATGATGATTCGGGATCTTCAACCTCATTTCCAGCACCAAATGAGAAATACGAAGTAAACGATTTCCCTGAAGCCTACACATTTATAGCAATTGAGATCCAAATCAGAGGACCCATGTCAAAGAGAGATGATCGAGACGTGAAAGGAAAGGAACTACCTTTGGAGAATCGGTGAGGGAATGGCGAGGAGATGCGGATTGGGAAGGGGAATCGGCGAAGAGATTCGAAAGCTTCTGGGAGACCTTGTCCTTTAGAGCGTGCATTGCGATCAGACGGACAGGTTTTTTTGTCGGAGACGATGATGGTCTTCAGATTCAGAGAGAGAGCCTGACTCGCATGAGTCTCGGAGATGTGAGAATTAATGAAAAAAATCGGCAAATGATTTTCGACAGCTCTAAAATAAAGAAAGAGAGAGAGACTCTAGTCAACGATTAATTATTAACCAAAACAGAGGATAAACTAATGGGGAAATTGAAGTAATTTGCATTTCTGTGACAGAAATTCTGTCTTCTTTTTTTTCTTCGAAACCACAACTATTCTTTACAAATTAAAATAACTCAAATTTATTTTACTGAAGGGAAAACTTTGGGGTTCGGGCGTCCATGCTAACTTGTACATCTCAATGTTCTTAACAGGTGAAATATGGTGGCTACTTGTTGTAGAAGCTCAAAGCGGATTGATACAAATAAAATAAAGTAATGAAACGTTAAGGAAAGAAACAGAATATAAACGTAAATACACATGGAGGCGAGATATGATCTCTTTCCTTAATTCTTAATATTCGCTCCGTAATGAGACGGAACTGTACGAATATGGAGTCTCAGGATACAACCATGGCGAGACGATTCACGTTTCACTAGTGAACGCCCTATCGAACTATAAACTCTACAAAACACTCTCGTAGAAAGACTTACGCTGAGAGATTTTTTGTTGGTTTGTTTGCGGTGAAAAACTTAGAAAATGAGATGAGAATGAGACGAGTTTTTAAAGAGGAGAAGACGAGCCATTTTCCGTAACCACTGCAGCATGTGCAAACGTTTGGCGGAAATCTTGCGGAGATCACGGAAGTTGAGTTTCGAAAAACTTATTCCCCAAAACTCTCTCTTATCTCGTTTAATATCTGAGAGAAAGAAATGCGTGACGTTTTTATTTTTAAGACAAACTACTTGTCGTTTTAAAACGAAATGCATGTTGTTTTGGGACATTAAAATGCCAAAAATGTTAAGCTTAATTGGTCCCAAAAAAATCTCCAAGACCGAACCGAGGCGGTAGGCGTGAGACAGACGAGACGGCCAGCGCATGAGTCTCCTCTCTCTGAGCCGTTTAGACCATGATATCATGGGTTTATATTTATAGTGCTCAAAATTGCCTGAGTTGGCCGATGTGGGACAAAACCCATTTCTGGGTGTTTTGTGTTTTCTTTACATCAAGATACCAACTTCCAGACATTATTTCTCATTCAATTCTAATCTATTTTTGACACTTGAATATACTAGATTATAGTACTCATTACAAGCTTTACAATGAGCTATTAATCCGGCGGAGACAACCACCGGTGTGGCCGGAAAAGTCGCCGGAAAACTCGAAATTGTCAGCCTTGTATTTTGTCAAAGAACAGGTTCCAACAATCCCCCAACATGAATAGAAATAACTCTAAACATATGCAGATTATATGCAGACTCGACAGACTCTAAAAAAAAAAAAAACTTTACTGACTAGACTTATACTAATGACTAGACAGACAGACTTATTGAGAGTGTTTGCGAAAAATTCGCTGTGTTTGAGTAGGTGGCACTTTTAAGCCTTGAACCACTCATAGTTAATATCTGTCAGGTTTACTTTACCAGAAGGTGAACATGATGTCTTGAACCAACCGGTATTTTATGTAGACCGAGACAACATGCATAACGCAGCTTCATTTTCTCGTAGAACTTATTTCTCTATTGTGTTCATTGTGGCCCTGAACTATTCTTGGTTTTCATGAGTGTACTTAGAGAATATAGTCTTGCATTCATTCTCCTAGAAACGTCCCCATTTCACACTCATTAGGTGATTGACCATGAAAAGTATTGAGTAATACTTCGCTTAAGAAAGCTATGGAATCATTAAAAGTTGATGCTTATCCTTCTCACACTTGTTAGCACTTTTATCATCTTAGGAGTTGGGATGAGACTACTCTGTCTCAAAATGCTGGTTAGATTCTATTTGATTTTGTTTTCCATTTGAACCTACGTCTTCGGATCTCCAGTCATGATAGGTAGGGTTGCAATCAAGCATCCTCATTCGTTATAGGCTTTAAACCCATTCCTTTTGATGATTTAGCAACAACATCTCGTGGCAAACATTTAGTAAATGGATCCACTAGGTTGTCAGCCGATTTGATGTAGTCTATTAAGATTACACCATTTGAGATAAGTTGTCTAATGGTTTTATGTCGTCTTCTGATGTGACGAGATTTACCATTGTAGAGATTATTCTGAGCCCGAGCTATAGCTGATTGACTATCGCAATGTATTCTTATAGCTGGCACAAGTTTCTCCCACAGAGGAATATCTTCCAAAAAATTTCTAAGCCATTCAGCTTCTTCTGCTGCTTTGTCTAAGGCTATGAACTCAGACTCCATTGTGGATCTGGTTAACACTATTTGTTTGATAGATTTCCATGATATTGCTGCTCCTCCTAGTGTAAAGACATATCCACTAGTGGATTTTGAGTTTTTAGAATCTGATATCCAGTTAGCATCACTTTATTCTTCTAAAATTGTTGGTTCTTTACCATTGTGAAGCCCAAAATCTTTGGTGTAGCGCAAGTAATTGAGTACTCTCGTTATAGCTTTCCAGTGTGTATGACCTGGATTACTTGTATATCGACTCAATACGTTTACTGCATGCGCTAGATCTGGTCTGGTACAATTGGTCAAGTACATAAGACTTCCAATCACACGTGCATACTCGTTTTGTGAAACCGCTTCACCTGAATTCTTTGTCAAGTGCATTTGGGGATCTAACGGAGTTTTTGCCGTACCATTAGAGTAATTTTTAAATCTCTCTAATATTGTTTGAGGATAATGGGATTGAGTTAAGATAATTCCATTTGAATTTCTTGTGACTTTAACCATGAGAATAATATTTGCTAATCCCAAGTCTTTCATCTCAAATTTCCCTTTGAGCATGTTTTTTGTTTGATTGATTATGTCTTTATTGCTTCCAATAACGAGCATATCATCTACATATAGACATAGCAAAACATACACATTTTTGGTAGTTTTGTAGTATATGCATTTATCACATTCATTAATTTTGAACTCATTTGATATGATTGTGCTGTCAAACTTTTCGTGCCATTGTTTAGGAGCTTGTTTAAGCCCATAAAGTGACTTTACAAGTCGGCATACTTTGTCTTCCTGTCCTGGAATGACAAAATCCTCAGGCTGTTTCATGTAAATTTCCTCTTCTAAATCACCATTTAGAAAAGCGGTTTTTACATCCATTTGATGAATTTCTAGGTCTCTTAAAGCTGCGATTGCTATCATCAGCCTTATTGATGTTATTTTTGTTACTGGAGAATATGTATCAAAATAGTCAAAGCCTTCCTTTTGTCGGAATCCTTGAACTACAAGCCTAGCTTTGTGTTTTCCACCAGGTGTTCCATCAGGGTTTGATTTTCGTGTAAGAATCCATCTATTCCCTAATGCTTTGCAGCCAGGTGGTAAATCCGTAATGTACCATGTATAATTTTGCATGATAGAATCGAATTCACTTCTAACAGCTTCGTTCCAATCGGAGCGTCTGGTGAAGACATGGCTTCTGCCAAAGTTTTTGGAACATTTTCTACAAAAAATACCATTAGAAAATCTTCACCAAAAGATTTTTCCTTTCGAGCTCTTTTGCTCCTTCTAGGTTCATCTTCTTTTTCATTTTCTGAAATATCATTTGTAGAAGTATCGACGTTTGTCTCAATTACTGAGTCATTATCGTTGTCTCTTTCTTCTCGAGTTCGTTTAGAACCTTGTTTTTCCTTGTATGGAAAAATATTTTCGAAGAAAGATGCACTTCTTGATTCCATGACTGTATTTTCATGGATATCTGATATTTCAGATTTATGTACCAGAAATCGATAAGCAGTACTATTATGTGCATATCCGATGAAAATGCAATCCACTGTTTTAGGTCCAATAGTGACCTTCTTTGGTGGTGCTACCGCAACTTTTTCCAAGCACCCCCACACTTTGAGGTATTTATACGAAGGTAAAATACCTTTCCATAATTCATATGGAGTTTTGCCAGTTATTTTGTGTGGAATTTTGTTGAGGATATAATTAGTGGTAAGCAATGCTTCCCCCACATATTCTGGGGTAATCCAGATTCCTGCAGCATTGCATTCATCATCTCTTTAAGAGTTCGATTTTTACGTTCAGCAACTCCATTAGATTCTGGTGAATAAGGAGCTGTAGTTTGATGAATAATTCCTTATTCTTTACAGAATGCGTTGAACGGTCCATCATACTCACCTCCTCTATCGCTTCTAACTACTTTAATAGTTGTTTTAAGCTGATTTTCTACCTCGAGTTTAAATTCTTTGAATTATTCTAAGGTTTCATCTTTGCTATGTAATAGATATACATAACAATATTTTGTGCAGTCATCTATGAAGGTCACAAAGTAGTTTTTTCCACCTCTAGTTGGCATGTATTTTAAATCACATAAATCGGTGTGAATTAAATCTAGAGGTTTATTAGTTCTTTCAACACGAGGTGAGGGGGTTTTTGTGAGCTTAGCCTGTACGCATACTTCACATTTTTGTTTACTTGTTTTATATTTAGGAATTAGATTTAAATTCATTAATCTTTGTATGAATTTGTTGTTTACATGGTCTAATCTTTCATGCCATATATTAAAAGACTCAACCAAATAAGCAATTGGTTCTTTCTTATTCATTGAAACTTTTGAAGCTACAACTTTCGGAATGATTGTCATTACATTCAACTTGACAAGTCCTTCCTTAACATACCCCTTTTCCAAATACATCCCATTCTTCCTAATCATGAGTTTGTCCGTCTCAAAACTTGTGGCGAATCCATTCTTGTTGAGAAAGGTTCCCGAGACCAGATTCTTCCTCATGTCAGGCACATGCTTCACATTCGTCAGAGTGACCTCACGTCCAGATGTCATCTTCAAAATCACATTGTCGCGTTCTTCAATCTTGAAGAATGCTGTGTTCCCCATTTTGAGCTTCTCTTCTGTCTTGCTTTTCTGGTAGGTGCTGAACATCGCCCTATCGGTGCAAATGTGGGTGGTTGCACCAGTATCATACCACCATTCTTTGGGGTTGTTGCTTTCAACCATGTTGGCCTCAATCACATGACGGTTGCTGTACACTTTCTCTGAGTTGGGAGTAAACAACAGATTGATTGATGATTTGGTACAATTTTAATTTTCCAAAAAGAATTTAGTTAGCTATGTAACCACTACAATATATGGTTTTGCGATATAGATCCAAAAAGCGTTTGATATAACCTTACCTCAATACCAGTAAACATATCAGAGTCAACAATACGTCTTTCTTCACTTATCAACAGGATAGACATAGTTTTTTTTTTTTTAATCTCACAACTTTTAAAGAAAATGCTCATGCATAGCTTGATATTGATATATTGCTTGCATGGTCGCTTAATATTTTTTTTTTATTTTTCAATTCATTTGTTTATCAAAGAAATGTACTAGCACTATATTTTCGTTCATTACATGTTCTTCGATTAGAGAAATATTTCCTCTTTTGATTTTATGGCTACCCCTCTCTCAAATATTTACATATTTATGCAAATAATATCTTTCTAGACCTTGAAACATCTCACACACATAATCCAAATAAATTACCCCCGGAAAAAAACTTTAAACCCAGTGACCTGATTTACACTAATAGAAATTAAAAGCAATTAGCATTCAAAGTTATCTAAATAGAATTATAAATAACCAATTAGATATGTTTAGTCAGCATTGTAATTGCATTTTAAAACATTAGAGCTTCCATATCTTTCAAAACAAAATGAAAATCAACAAAAAGATAAACTAAACATTTAAATTTTGATATTTATATTAATTTTTGGAAACTAAACATCAGAGTTTAACTAACATGAAAATATTTCTTAACTGTAATAAAACTTTCAAAATTTATTATGTCACAATAAAGTTAAAATCAATTTCTCAAAAAGTTCAGTTAAAATCAGTATAAAATAACTAACAAAATGTTCCTACAAGAAATCAAATTAATATCTAGGCTAATTATTTGAAAAATTAATGTATATTATTTTAATTAAAATTAAGATATAATAAACTGCCATTAAATATAAAAATTTAAGATTTTTTTTAAAAGAAATCAATTAAAAGAGAAGATGGCGTCTTAGAAAGACATAAATCTTCTAAGAATTTGTATTTTCCAAAATATAAGTTAGTAGTATAAAATACTAACATGATAAAAGTGACCTAAAAGTTAGATTGCTATTTATGCTACCTCTTCACAAATTTAACATCGCCAATATTTTATGTTAAGTTGTAGAAATAATAAAACTTTCGTATCATTTAAAAAATGGATATAGATATCTAAAGAATCAAAATTTTAAACTATTTAAAATGTACTTACTTGATATTTAGAATGATATTATGTAAATCAACATAAAAATTAAACTGCCTTGAAGAAACAAATTAAATCTTAAAATAGCTAAAATTCTTAAAATCATTTTTTGTCAATATGAAATATAAATAAGCATATATATTATGAAAAAACTATAAGATGAAAAATTATGAATTTAATAAGTTATTTATATCTTTTGATTATGCTCAATAGACACTAAGTGACATTACAAAGATTTTTTAATTGTTACCTCCAGTATAAATATACTGTTAGATTTGTCCATCATTTATATATAATGTTCTACAAAATAAATTTGTGCAAAAACAAATTTAGGTTAGAGAATCACCTATCGATGCATTTAGAGAAGTCTTTTCGAATTTTATCAAATTTCTATGCTTTTTGCTATTAATTCCAACTCCATCTTAAACTGTTTAATAATTAACTTAAGAATAATGGAAATATGTTTCCACTCTAATATACAAACAATACTGCAAAGTTATAAATTTTCTACACAATAAAAATGACTAATATATCTGCATATGTGTAACATAATCTATCCAAAGCACTCTTACGTAGTATCTAAACATGTAATCATTCATATTGAATCTCCTAAAAATTTCACATTTTTATATTAAATAACTATTCACAAAATATTAATTACCAAACAAATTATAGCTTCAAAATTTTAAAGATTTGTTGAATCATTTTCATTGGTCATCAAATTTACAGATTTAATTATTCAAAATGATTACACGTTTATGAAAAAATTATATATATATATATATATATATGAAATAAGGTTATTTACCTATTCTTCAAATAATAATTTAAAAATGCAATCACATAATGTACAAAAAATAATAGAAAATATTAATATTTTTATAAATAAAGTATTTAAAATTTTTGATAAATTTTTTTTAACATGATCCCTAAAATCTTTATAGAAACTTAAACTATGTTTACATATAAAATAGAAATTAATGATATTCCTAACAAAAAGTTTATCATTTTTACAAATCATTCACTTTAATTTATCGAAAATGATATAATATAAACATCAAATAAATTCAAACTATTTTAAACTCTGAAGTTTGAACTATAAATTTTATAGAAAAATAAACCGCGCGTAAGCGCGGTAAAATCTCTAGTAATTGTAAAAATGATAAATTAACCGCGCTAACCCTAGTACTAATAATATTTTATGTTTGCTTAGTTATGGTCAAACCAACATTATGACTGAAAAAGAAACTAAGGTATTCAAATCTTTAAAGTACGGAAACCAAATCATTATTATTTCCAATTGAACGTTAGTGCCTCCTTAATAATTACACAATTTGTTTCGTTTCTTTTTAAAAGAAAATGAAAACATGTGTGTAGATTCATTTTTTGACACAGAGAAAAAATACTTTTCAACAATTTTTTTACAATCTTTTTCTTTCTTTTTTTTTTTCCTTCAGAGTATTCACAGATATTTAGTTTGATAGATTCTGTTTTTTTTTTTTTTAGGAGATAGAATTACCCCAGTTATATCTTGGAAATTTTGACATCTATAAAACAATCACATTACATGACGCTTAACAATTTAAAAAAGATTTATCATCTCAACCTTCCTATTTGTTTTCAATTTATTTCAGAATTATAATTTTGATTTATATTCTTATTTTTATTTTATAAATAACAGCCAATCTTACTGTAGTAAATTAAAGTTCCTACAAATTTTCTATTTTGTCACAATTTCCTTGATTATTACATAAAGATCGGTTCATTTTGGTTAGATAAAGGCGTATGGTAAAGACCAAAACGTATCTAAGAGCATCTCCAATGTAAAACTTCATTTTTCTCTAGAAAAAGAGAAAAAAAAAATAGAGTAAAACTGCTCCAACCCAACTCTATCTCTCAGTAATGAACAAATAAAAAATAGATTATTCTATTTATGGAGTAAACTCTATTATAGAGTGATATATAAAATTAGGTTGGAGCATTTGTTACTCCATACTGAATTTCACTCTATTTCAGAGTAAAAAATGGAGTGGGGTTGAAGATGATCTAATAAAGATTTTCAGTGATATATTTAATTTCAATAGCATATTAAATCAATTAATATGATAATTTATTTTTATTGTGTGAATATATTTACTCCATCCGTTCTATAATACTATATATTATGTTTCTTATGCATAAATTGTAAATATCAATAACATTGAATTTATCAGTTAAAAGTTACTAGAAATTGATAACTTAAAATGATGTATTTATAACATCGATTTGATGAGGCTTTAAATACTCTCTCCCATTCATAAAGAAGCATATCCTTGGAAATTTCTTTTCTTCAAAAAGATATTATTTTATTAATTTAATAATATATTTTATTAACTAATAATGATTAACTGTAAATTTTTCAAAAAATAATACGTTCACTAAATTATTATTGGTTTAGAATTATGACAAGTATAAAATTACAAAAATATGCATTTAATATTGAAATTTAATATGTCTGTTCATATTTTAGAAAAATTAATTATTTCGAAAAGGTACATATTTTACATTTTAATGCATTATTTATGGTAAATTATAAACTTCAAGAAAGATAATTATATTTATTAAAATTCTATAGATTAAAATTCATGGAAAATAGTTAATTACAAAAATTAATTCATTAATACTCATAATTTACTATGTTTTCTTAATATGTATGAAAATTCTAAAAGTTAAATCTTTTAAAAACAGAAAGTATATTTTAGTAATATGTGTGAAAAATCTAAAATATTTATCATTTTGAAACATATAGAGTATATACGAAAACATTAAGAAAAATCTATTTTCTAAAAATGAGTTAGTATTTATTTGACAAGATTTAATTTATGAACCAATAAAAAGTAGAAATCACCTCTCTCTCAAAGAAAAAAAAGCTCAAACTCTCTCTACACAGCTGCGGAACCCTAACTCCGACCAGGCTATTCCGGTGCCGGAGGCATCTTCCTATGCCTCATTTCTTTTTCCTTTTGCTTTCCTAACCTCTGTTTCTGACCTAGCCGACATGCTCGCAACTCTGGGTTCGGGGAGTTCATCTGAGGGTTCATTTCGAGACTGGCGGTGGTGAATCCAGCAATACTTTGGAGTTGCGGCGAGGCTATCAGGACGGTGGAGGTGAAGAAAGTCGGCTTTTAGGGTTCGGAGAAGCCAGATCTGATTTTCCTTTTTTTAAGATCTCCGGCAACTCCGTTTCAACGGCAGCGCGTGACTCCGGGAGACGCCTCCTTCTTCATAGATCTAAGCCCCTGTGAAGTGGTGAGACCTGAAAAGGAGAGTTTAACGGAAAGTGGAAAGAGTTTGGGTCCTGGTTATCAAGGTCCACACGAGCCTTAGGCTACGCCGACAGAGCGTTCAATCGGAGAAGATATTTCAACGACGGTTCGTGGCGGAAGAGCTACTGCACAGTGCTAGAATAGAGATGATGTGTCCAAAGAGGTGGTATGAGCTATGCTTCTCGGGAAACTTGGATTCGCTACACATGATACGCCTGTTCGTTAAGACTCGTCTTTCATTCGGATCTTGGTGTCCTGTTTAGGCTGAGGTTGCAACCTTGAACACCATCAGGAGGACACTAGTTCGATGTTGCGCCTCTGGTGAAGATGTTGACGGATCAAACACGTTAAAGTTTATTCATTTGGATTCGTTAGCTAGTTTTAAGAATGAACTCGGATGTAGCTGTTAGTCTGTTGTGTTAGTAAATGTTAATTGTACCATTTGGTCGAATGTAGGCGGTTTAAGAGGTGGTCACTCCGAGTAACTGGGGTGATTCACTCTCAGTGAGGTTCAAAAATGCTTTGAGTTAAAAATTAGGTTGTGTTGGATCCATTCAAGTAATTCAGGGTGTTACTAGATCAACTCAATGCATTAGTGGTATCAGTCTCTTGTGGTCAAGTCCTTGTATCCATGACATTGGTGAAATGAATGTAGAAGTTGAATTTTTTTAAAAAAAGAACCAAAAAAAGTAAGCAATATACCGACCGGGAAATGAAACTACTCATGCTTGTTCATTAACTTCGCGTTTGACTTTTAGCATGCTGAAACTACTCATGCTTGTTCATTAACTTCGCGTTTGACTTTTAGCGTTATCTTCTCTAACTATAAATGCGTCATGCTATTTTTTTCTGCGTCTCTCCAGACATAATAGAGAGATAGATTTTGTCCACTGACTTTATTAAAGAGGTGTCAATTTGATTTATAGAGCAAATACGATTTAAAGTCGAAAAGTAAACCAAAACAAAGGAAAAGAAATAAATAAACAAAGGACATTAAAGAGCAAATAGCATGAAAACAATATTTCTGGTTATTGGATTAAATACACGATTAACATAGATACATTCTTAATGAAATATAAAAAATTGATTGCTGGACAAATTGATTTGGAGGAGAACTTACAATTTTACAAATCTTAATTAAAATACATCTGTTATATTTTAACATCATTACACTTTACAATATTTTGTAAATTCTATATTGATTGAAGTAACTCATCTAAAACATAAATGAATAACAAAAATGTCTAAATATATGAACTAAGTTACAACAGTAAACATGAATTAGACCTACAACATATGGAGTTTTTAAACTAAAATAAAATTATAATTAATACTTCATTCGTTCTTAAAAGATGTATGTTTTAGGTTTTTCACGTATATTAAGAAAAACATAAAATTTTAGTTACCAATGCATTATTTTTTTTAAAGAACTATTCTCCATAATTTATAACCAATAAGATTTTAATAAATACAATTACATCTTTTGAAATGTACAATATGTCATTAATAAATGTATTTAAAACATGAAAAATGTATTTTTTTGAAACGAAAGTCTTTACCAAAACATGGATTTTTTAAGAACGGAGAGAATATATATTAGAAGGGCTTGAATATTTGATGTTCTTATAGTATATTGCAGATTAAAATATATTATATCAACGTATTATAAGAGGTCTAGCAAGTAGCAGCTCATGCCGTTAAATCCATTACGTTAAGATATAATTACTGTTGAATTTTGGCTGGGAAAAGATGCAATACCGCACAAAAGGAAAAAATAAAAGAGAGTGGGAGAAGGGGTCTCATAATATAATAGGGAATCAGACTTAGTGATAAAATATATGAAAGTAAAAGTAAGCTTTCAGTGATCACTATTTCTTTTGATAAATAACAAAAAAAAATTGGCTAGGTCATGATAACTAAATTTCAGATGCGTTGCATATTAATATATTATTCATATTCCATACATCAAACATACTTTATCACACGAACATTTATTAGAACACCACAATTATTTTGGGAAATCTTATTATACAACCACATATTCAAAAAAAAAAAAAAAACTCAAACTTTCCATTTTCTTGTATCTTAGTAACAAACTTTTCAAACCGTGGTACTTCACTATATCTTAATTTGTTCTCGTTTATTTGACTTGAGACTTATCTTCACAACCATTGCAGCATGAGGAATCCAATATGCATGATTTTCTAGTGAGCTGGCTCAGTACTCTCTGGCTGAGTTTGAACAGCCTCACCAGCATAAGCACAGCACCTAGAGCAGCCACCGTAGTAGCCTCTGTAGCAACAACCATAGCGACAGTATCCTCTTCCACGTCCTCCGTATCCGCCCCTACCACCATATCCACCACCGCGGTTTCCGCCGTATCCACCACCACGGTTTCCCCCATACCCACCACCGGGGTATCCTCCGTACCCTCTTCCTGGATACCCTCCATACTGGTCAGTTTGCATTCCTTCTTCTTTCTCTGTTTCTCAAACCCAAAAACATTCGTGAATACATATTCTTCTTTCTGCATCTAATGAATACTAAGGGGAACTCGTACTTGTTTTACAAAGTACTGAATAAACACCGAGTGATTCTGGAAAAAAAAAGACGAAACAAGGCAATAGTGATTTCTGATCACTTTGACTCACTCGTCTTGAAGCACACCAAATTTTTCGAAAGGGTTCAAATCAGGTTTTTTAAATAAAAAAATTCAAAGAAACGTTTCTACACACTAGAGATAATAAGGTGAAAGGTATGAATAAATAAAACTTTTAAAGTGACTTCAATTTTCATGAATATTCAATGGCCTTACATGCTGTTCCGGTCATACGTATCCAAAATAATAATTTTCTTAGGGTGTAATGACATTGTACATACCATTGTTCTTATTCTCTGCCGAGCTATCAGCTAGGTCCCTGGCTGCCACCTCAGAGGCAATGAGGATAACAACAATGAGACTTAAGAGAAGCAAAGCTTTAGAAGCCATCGTAAGCAAAGCAATCTCTCAAAACACCAATGATGTATTCAAAAGTAGTAGTGAAGAAGGAGCTGGTGAGTATAGTTTCCCATGCAGAACCTCTATTTATAGGATGCATGCAAGGTGGGGTGTACGTGTAGTAAATGCTACGTGTAACAATACACAAAAAAACAAGAAGTTATATTTATCAAAAAGTCAAATCAATAATACGAAAAGATGTCAAATGGATAAGCACAAATTGGTATCGCAAGGGCCCATAGTACGGTTAGTTGTTAGATTGGGCATAAATTTTTGCACTCCGTTAATTGGAGTTTACAATACGCGTCGTAATTATGTATACGACTAACACAAGATTAGACTACGACATCGATGGTGAAACAAAGGACCAAAAGAAAACTGTCGCTGAAACATTGGAACAACATGACAACGGAACGAGAGCGGTCCCAAGCTAAGTCAGGATAGGTGGGAGGACCTCTGGGTTGCCACGATAACAATGAGAGAGGGCCGCCCTTGATGTGATCAGATTTAACCACTGAATTTAGACCGCAAGTGCACGGTGGTACTTAGATATCGAATCTAGAAAGACCAATGTTACAATATAAATTGTTTTCAATTTCAAACAACGTGACTATATTAACTTACTTCTGAATCAGTAAATTGTATGTATTAGAATCCTAGAGACTAATCAGTTGAATTTAAAATTGTAAGCATATGTAAAGATAGAGTTTGATAGGTTCACGAAACTCCCTAACATCAATTTCCATTGGCTAATTATATTTCATTTATTTTAAGTTCATACGGACATTTAACCAAATACTTTCAGTACACTAAACAACCTAAAAACAAAAACTAGATCATGAATCTATTTTCTGCATTAAAACAATCTAGATGAAAAAATCAAATAGATAATTTCCTAATCAATATATCAGTTTCACAAATCCATAATTCTTTCAAAACTTTATGACTAACTAATTTACTACTCAGACATGAAAGAGCAAGCACAAAAAACCAGTGAGTAAATCGCTATAATAATGGAAATCAAGAAAAGAAGTTTAGAAAGCTTCTCTAAAACAGAGTATAAAATCGTCTCCTCGATGGAACAAAGCTCCAGAGCGATGTAAAACCAAAAATATAAATAAGTGTTGTCTAAACAATGGCTGAAAATAACAGATATAGCTAGGTCTAATTTCGTAATTAAGATTGGGTCAAATCGCTTAAAAAAATCAGTTTTTCTAAAATTTTGAGTGTTAAATCATGTATTAGGATAAATTTGATGATATTTGGGTATAAACATAAGAAAACTTGATGAAAGAGATATTTTGATAATCGCGAAAAAATATTTGGAAGCAAAATGAAGATTCTTCGTCAACAAGGCTGAAGGACAAAGAAGAGAATATTTTGATAATCTTGTCACTGATGAACAAACCGAGCAAATTAGCAAAACAACGCTTTGTCCTCTACTCAAACCGGCGATCTGTGATGGTTCAACAAGAGTACAACCACTAGGACACACTAGTATCACATGGTTAAGGTAAATGTAGTGATATATATACTTAAAGAGTAATTCTTGGGTTCACTCCCTATGGTGAACCTAAAGGTTCACCAACCAATAGTATTTGACTATTTGATATTTGATATCTTTTAAAAAAGGAAACAAATTAATAAATATTTTTTTAAATTATATTATATTTTTAAAATAAAAAGATAAAATACTTAATAGTAATAGTTGCAAAAATAAATAAATTAATATTGTTAATGTCATAAGCATAATACTAAGCCTAAACCCTAAATCATAAATCCTAAACCCTAAAACATAAACAATAAACACTAAATCTTAATAACACTAAACCCTAAATCATAAATCCTAAACCCTAAATCCTTGGGTAAACTATGAATCCTTGGATAAATCGTAAACTCTAGGGTTCATGGTTTACCAAAGGGTTTAGGGTTTAGTGATTAGATTTAGGGTTTAGTGTTAATAAGATTTAGGATTTAATGTTTAAACCCTAAAATATAAACATTAAATTTTAATAAAACTAAACCTAAATCCTAATCGTTAAACCCTAAACCCTTTAGTAAATTATGAACCCTTGGATAAATTGTAAATTCTAGGGTTCATGGTTTACCCAAGGGTGTATGGTTTAGTGATTAGGATTTAGGGTTTAGTGTTATTAAGATTTAGGAGTTAATGTTTATGTTTTGGGGTTTAAGATTTATGATTTAGGGTTTAGGGCTAGTATTATATTGACGACGTTAACAATATTAATTTATTTATTTGCAACTCTTACTATTTTAAGTATTTTTATTTTTATTTTAAAACATAATATAATTTGAAATATCTTTATTATTTTGTTTCCTTTTTTAAAAGATATCAAATATTAAATAGTCAAATACTATTGGTTGGTGAATTTAAAGGTTCACCCTAGGGGGTGAACCCAAGAATTACTCATACTTAAATCAAAAACAAAAAACAATCTCTAATTTTTTAATTCGGCGTTAAGTTCAACCCGAACATATGATGATGGCTAACACGTTTTTAAAAGGAGTAATGGATTCACTATAAAAGTTTTTTTCAAATAGGAAGACAACATAAAATGTCAATCTTTAAAAATACAAATAACTATTTAAAACTTTTATATGTTACAATTTAAAAAAAATCAAATAAACCACACAATCCAAATTATTGATTAGTATCTTCAGAACAAATATTATTTTCTTAGTTTTAGAGTATTATTAGTGATCATTATATTCTTATTCTATTACATTTTGTACTTGAGTTTTACATTAATTTTACCATGAAAATAATTATTCTATTATATACTAACAAAATTACTATAATATTTTATTATTGGAAATTTATTTTAGTTATTAGGTAGTTTATTTGAAATTATATATACACATATATATATATAATTTTTAAATATATATTTTGTACTATGATTTTCGATCAAAAAATTGAACTTAAAAAAAAAATTAAAATGTCAATTATATTGTTACAATCAAATTTATTAATTTTGTTAGTTAAACATGATGAAACACAATTTCTGTCAACGATATTAAAATGACAAATAAATTTAGGGGAATTTGACAATACTAACTCAAAACTTGATTTTGAATGCAAGCATATATCCAAACTTAAATCAAATGCAAAACTAATCTAAAAGCCTTGTGAAATTACATTCTGTCCCTTGTGACCAAACAAAAAAACCAAAACTCATTTTTACGAATATACCCCAGTAAGTTTTCTGAGTCTTCTGAGACAAAGTAAGTCGCCTGGACGACTTTCAGTTCAGTCGTCTGGTATAGTTTATCTTAAAAATAATTTATAAATTTTGTAAAAAATATTTTGATAAGTGAAAATTTAAAATCATGTAATTATAAACAGTTTTAAGTGATATAAAATAAGATAAAATAAAATTGAATAGTTTTCAATATAGATGAGTGAAAGTAGTGAATCATCATATTCTTTGGTTTAGGGTTTGACGAACATATGCTATAGTATTGTATGTATTCTTAGGGTTAGATTTTGGAAAGCTTGAATGTTCTTTTGAAAAATTAAATTTTTACCTATATGTGTTTATTTCTGTGTAGAGTAAATACTTTTTAAGTTTAATTTAATTTTATGAAGTGTTTAGTTAGTTAATTAAGTTCAGGGGTTATGTTTAGGGTCTAGACAACTAACTTGTAAGTCGTCTGGTGTATAATTTAAACCAGACGACTTACATGTAAATCATCCTAATATTCCCGCTTAAAATATAAGAAAATTTTATTTTTCTGCTTAAATAATTTAAACCAGACGACTTACTTGTAAGTCATCTAAAAAGTCTTCTATTTTAGTTTTTCGCTAAAAATATTTTAGTTTCCCGCTAAAATTATTAAAGTCTTCTGGATAACTTACAAGTAAGTCGTGTGAATCGAAAATATTTAACCTAATTGGATTTTTTGTCTTCCTATATAAAGAAAAATTTACATATTCTCTCTCCTCCTCTCAAATGGCTGCAACAAAAATGTAATGTTCATCATTCTAAAACTCTCCAACCTCTCTCTAATCTCTTTGAACTTATAAACACCAAACTTAATATCAATTTATTGTTTTTGTCTCATGTCTTTCTCACTAATTTATCTTGTTTTTGCAGGTTTTTCATCACATGATTCTCATCTTCCACTCATTTAAGGGTAGATCTATTAATTTTAGATATGTATTTTGGTGTGTTCTATAAAGGTAGATTTATCTAATCTTCTACTCATTTTCTCTGTTTTTAAGCTATTTGAACGTTTTTGGATATGCAGATTTTTCAGATCTGGATTTGGATATGCAGGTTTTTCAGATCTGGGTTTGATATGGAGGTTTTTCAGATCTGGAAGACTTTTGGGACGACTTACATGTTAGTCGTCTAAAATATAATGCGTTAGACGACTTCCAGGAAGTCTTCCAGACGACTCACCTGTTAGTCGTCTGGACTTCCTGGAAGTCTCAGACGAAGTCTTCTTCCATATCAAGTGGAGTCCAAGCTTGTATTCGTAGAGGAATGATCTATAATAGTTTTGTTTGTGGTCTGTTTTGTGATTTGCATGTGTACTCCTTTAGTTGTGATTTTTTTTTGTAAAATCAGCAATAATATTTCCCAGGATGTAATATATGTACCAACAATATGTTTACACATTTACAAATCAATGAAATAATAGATTTCAATAGTCGTTTTCTTAGATTTGGATCTCCCATATGCAATAATAAACTCCAATGGCCTTCTTCTCATCCAAGCATTTTAACCCTTTTTCAACTCATAACAATAATCATCATTGGTGTCTATAACAATAATACTTAAGAGATGAAAACAAACAATAGTAACTAGTCAAAGCATATCACATGTTTTACAAATTTGTGTTGAAAAACTTAGTCAAATTTAGTAAAACTAAGGGAGAAAACATATTTTGAAAATATGAGTTTTACATATCTTGAAGTTACTTAACACTCTTAAAAATACAAGTTATTCAAAAACTAGCGTAGAAGACTTCCACGGAAGTCTTCTCGGATCAGTTAGAAACTTTAATTAACATGAATGCTGGTAACCTCATATATATCACCAATTAAATTATAAATTTCATTTAGTAGCTCTAATATTGACTAATATACATGAATTAACAAAAAAAAAATTTAAAAGTATTTATAGATTTAGAGAAAATGAAAGTTTATTAAACATTGACGTAGACGACTTCTATGGAGGTCGTCTGGATGACTTCCATGGAGGTCGTCTGGACGACTTACATGTAAGTCGTCCATTTAGGTTAGTTTTGCAATTGGTTTTTAATCTAGACAACTTATACATGTAAGTCGTCCACCTTTGTTTGATAAAAAAATTGAGACAACTTACATGTAAGTCGTCTCGGGAAAACGGGTTAGTTTTGCATTTGACCAGAATGTGTCAGAAATTTGACTTTTCCTGGACGACTTACGTGTAAGTCGTCTCGGGAAAACGGGTTAGTTTTGCATTTGACCAGAATGTGTGAGAAATTTGACTTTTCTGGGCGACTTACGTGTAAGTCGCCTCGAAAACGGGTTAGTTTTGCAATTGGTTTTAATCTAGACAACTTATACATGTAAGTCGTCCATTTAGGTTAGTTTTGCATTTGACCAGAATGTGTGAGAAATTTGACTTTTCTGGGCGACTTACACGTTAGTCGTCTGTCCGACAACTTACATGGAAGTCGTCCAATATAAGAAAGGTTTGACCAGAATCTCGGAATAAAATCGTGGACGACTTCCATGTAAGTCATCGGACGGACGACTTACGTGTAAGTCGTCTAGAAAAAAATATTTTTGTTTAATATTTCAATTGCAAAACTAATCTGAGACGACTTCCATGTAAGTCGTCTATAAAAAAACAAAATATTAATTTTTTAATTTTCTACTGGACGACTTACACGTAAGTCGCCTAGAAAAAATATTAAAAGTCAATTGCAAAACTAATCTGAGACGACTTCCATGTAAGTCATCTAGAAAAAATATTAAAAGTCAATTGCAAAACTAATCTGAGACGACTTCCATGTAAGTCGCCTCGAAGTTTTTATCAAACAAAGTTGGACGACTTACACGTAAGTCGTCTCGAGTTTTTTTATCAAACAAAGTTGGACGACTTACATGTAAGTCATCTAGAAAAAAAATATTAAAAGTCAATTGCAAAACTAGCCTCTGCATTGACCTGGCGACTTTCAGGTTAGTCGTCTACAACCAGACGACTTACCTGGAAGTCGTCTGGACGAACATATATGGAAAAAATCTCGATTTCATAGTTTCAACCAGTGAGATAACTTGTTTAGCACACAGAATCTCAAACAAAAGTGACCCACCAAGAATCGTAAGCTTCAATGGCTCTATGAACCATAAAAAAATTAGAATCAAAATCTTGGGTTTTTTGGATGAATATGGAGAGAAAATGAAAGAGATGTTGTTTTTAGTTCATAAGAATTGAGAAAGAAGAAGTGTAAATCTATTTTAGGTGCATTAAGAGCTTCAAATTGGTTGTTCATGGTGGTTGGTGTATTGAAGGCATGACAATCTTGTAAATACTTGAAGATGATGAGGGAGAGAGTAAAAATGCTATTTTCGGAAAAAAAAATAGTGGCATTTTCGTGAATAATCTGAACTTGTGGGGTGGATAGGACAAAAAAAATTCCAAAAAGATTTGTTTTGTGTTTGACTTTGAGTTGTGAGTTAATTTTGCAAAAAGTCCATAAATTTATATATTGCTTTCAGTTTATGTATATGTATCGAACTTTTTTTGTCAACACTTATCTAACTTATTAAAAAGGATGAAAATTGTTTATTCATTTCAAACACATATATATATTTAAATTTTAAAAATTACAATATATACATGTAAATGATGAGTCATAATAAAAAAGTATTATATATAATATTATTTTCATTAAATTTATGAGTTCTAATATTTTTAGTAAAATATATTGAAGCCAAATTTTATTTTATAGTATAAAAAATTAAAAGGCCTTTTATGTTCCTATAAATTAAAGTAAATATATTTAAATTATTAAAAATAACAAATAATATTTGATATTTAGATAATATATTTATATGTACATGTATATTTCAAATCATAAATATTAAGTTATCTGGTATACATGATGATGATATAATAAAAAGACGATTAGAAATAATTTATGGATTATTGATTGTTTGTTAATATATTCGTGTCAAATAATAAATATATCAAAAATATTGGAGAATTTACAAAATATTTTATTTAATTTTTGAAAAAAGATTTTCATTACTATTATTTTCTTATATAATACTAGAAAATAATTGAAAGTCCAACATAAATTTTTAATGAGCCTATTTTAGATAGCCGGGAACAAAATCCACCCAAAAAGCAAACTCACACTAATGCAGAAATCCTAATCGCTTCCACTCCACATGCGAACCCTCAAAACCACCTCGAGTCGAAAGAGAGAACCACACCGGGAGCCAGGATCACAAAGCAGTGTAAGAAGCCGCCACCGCCTAGAACGAGAGACACATCACTGGAGAAGCACTATACAAGGTGATGAGAGAGAAGAAAAACTTAAAAAGAGTAATCTAAGTAGATTCAGTTCAAAGGAAACTATCTCAGTAATTAACCACCACCGAATCTTCTTTCAAGATCCTTTACCGCCCCAAAGCAAAGAGCATAATCAAGTCAATGGAAGTTCATGCTTCCATATAACCCTCTCGCCGATTAACCACCTTCCACCAAACAACTACTACCCTGTTTCACCAGATCTACGCTGATCCACCCCATACATCGAGCTTATCTCCGGTTCCAAATGGCAACCTCTGAGGAAACGAATTCTGACCCGATCCTCATGGAACTAGGAACTACAAAGAGCTACCTCCATTGATCGGATTGAACCAACACGACCACACTGGAAAGCTTTGTACACACCACCAAACCTACTCAGAGCCTTAGCTAAAATACGGAAGAAGTACATGGCAAAGAAAGAAGCAGAAACAACAAGACCTCTCCCAATCTCACGGCGACCACCAGAGATTAGAAAAGAAGTGAATCAATTATTTTTAAGGTAAAGAGAGTGGGCAGAAAGAGGAGAAAAGGGCAATATGTTTCTTCTTTTTTTAAATTTCCCCGCCATACCAAATCTTTTTAAACATTTACTCTATTTAGGGCTGAGCATTTCATCCGTTAAATTTTATTTTGATTTGTTATTCGTTTCGATTTGATCCAAAAAATTTGGATATCCGTAAGTCATCGAAGCAAAACAAAATTAAAAGTCAACATCCATTAGAAATAAAGTAAACCACAAATACTAAAAAATTTAGAGCCGGATATCCTCTCTGCTCCGACTTTATATACATAGGCCTTGATTGGCACAGCAGATAACAAAGCAGTAGCAGTATGCTATATAAGTTGTATGCTGCAGAAGCAGTTTGCTCTCATAAATCTAGTTAATATGGTGATGGGTAGAACAGTTACAACACAACATGATTCATATATAAAACTATTTTTAAAATTAGTATATAATATATAATTTTTTCATTTCTAAATAATATATGTATATTTATGATATATATTAATTTTATTCACAATAATAAATCATATTTTATATATATTTCATATTTTGAATGTAAATATTATTCTTTTAAAAATTAAAAACATCTTTTTTTTTGAAAAATAAAAAATACTTTTCTAAAAATAAAATATAATTTTGAAAATAATTATTATTTACAAATAAATATTAATTTTTAAAAATTATTTAAAAATAAAATATACTTTTAAAAATAAAATAAAGATTTATTTTAAACTAAAAATTTCTTTTTTTAAAAGAATATTTTTATTTTTTTATAAATAACTTTTTTTTCTTGAAAACAATTTTTTTTTAAAATAAAAAATAAATTAATTTATTTTCAAAGAAAATAATTTTTTAGTTTTTTTAAAATAAATTACTTTTAAAGATAAAAATTATTTTAAGCCTAATATAATTTTTTGATATTATTAAACAAAATAAATTAATTAATTTTTAATTTTATATATATTCTAAATGCAAATGCTCTCTCAAAAGATTCATATGAGAGCATTGAACAAAGAGCATTTAGAGAGTATTTGCATCTTCTAAATGCTATCCTAAATGCTTTGGTAAAAATTGTTGATTGGATAATGAAGAGCATAATGCTCATGCCAATGCTCTACCAATCAAGCCCATAGATGTATATCTACAAATAAATATATAGTTTTATATGTATAACTTTATATAATTATTATTTTAAGATATAATATTATTTAAAAATTACTTATTAAAGTATTGAATTAAGAATGAAATATAAAATATTTATAAAAACCAACATTTTCTAAAATTTTGTGTGTTTATAAGAAAATTTGATTAATTTTTAAAATTATGGAACAGATAGTTTCATTAATTTTTACTTTTGATTTTGTAATATGTAAAAAATATTTTTTTAAAACAAATTTGTATAGTTGTTCTAGATTAACTTGTATTAAACAATGGAGATAAGATATCCGTAAATATTCACAAATATCTAAAAAAATTCCGAATACTATTTCTCTGAAGCAAAGCAAATAAAAAATCAGATAACCGTAAATTATGAAGCAAATCACAGATACTAAAAATTATGGTATTATTTGATATGTGCCACCCTTAACTCTACTTACATACAGATGTGTGTGTACTGTATTACTATTACATGCCACTTATCTTAAATAATAGTTCTGTATATCATCTTTTTCGTTTGTATAGTCATCTTATATATGATTTTCTGTTATGAAACATTACAGTCTAATAAGGCAAATGCTAAGCTCAAATATTTTCAATAAGAAATGTCAATTAGCATATTCTTATACACATTATTTTTTCGCTTGAGTAATACATTGAACCCCCTTAGAATTAATGCTGGGTCCGCCACTGGTATCACATGCCACTTGTCTTAAATAATTTTTTTGTATATCATCTTTTTCGTTTGTATAATCATCTTATATATGATTTTCTATTATGAAACATTACAGTCTAACAAAGCAAATGCTAAGCCCAAATATTTTCAATAAGAAATGTTAGTTAGCATATTCTTATTCACGATGAATATAGCGATGCAAAATCTTGCACTCTTTAGAGCTCGTCCCTAAAAACTGTCGCGTCTCCCGTATATGACTAACTCATTTGAAGTCCATATGATTTTTTGGTTCCGCTTTCTAAAATATGTTGGTTGAAGTTGGAAGGACGATGCATAACCAATACTCCAAGTATCAAACTCCCCAATAATGAACTTCCAAATAGTCCAATACTATTTTTATACTACTGTATACGTGTGAATGCGCTGTGTTTATTAGGACGTTTTATAGAAAGATCTAAAAAGACTAGTGGGGATTGCCATTTATGGAGGTTGAAAATTATTTACAATGAATCCAACAACCAACCATAAAGGGGCCCCGACGCCATTGATACTTATCTCCTTACGATTTGCTTTTTATTTTCTATGATTTTTCATTTTGATATAAAATTTCCTCTTTTTCTATTGGCCTAGAGTTATTTGACTTTTCTCATTTCTTCTGCCTCGTTTTCTTTAAATAGATGGCATACATGGTAACATTTCATTCATCACTTCTCCATACAACAAAATATCATAAACACTGTGAAAATGGCTTCCAAGGCATTAGTTTTGTTGGGTCTCTTTGCACTTCTTTTCGTCATCTCAGAAGTTGCCGCGGCATCCGAAGGGCAGTCATGTACGTAAAACTCTTTTATATATCGAGTCTAAAATAGATAACATTTGTGAGGCTAACTGAGCTTGAACGTATATTGAATGTTGTAAATTTTATGTTTCTTTTCGTTGGAATCTTTACCCGAAGCCCAAAATGATTGCTAGGATACTTTCATTTCATCCAACTATTTCGTCCCCTCTAAGTCAGGAAAGTTGGTTTGAACTACGATATTTGGACTTACACAGGTCCAAACATATGAGTATGTAAGATATAGTCATGAAGTCTTATTATGCGTATCAGGACCATCTCAAATATTTAAAGCAAAGTTTATATAAAAATTATATACCATGTTGTGTACCATGTCTTCACAGAAAAGTTATATATACGAATTTATGTACATGTTTTAAAAATATTTCACGAGGAAAATTTTAGAAATCCTGAAAGGAATTCACATCTGCACGTGCTAATAGTATCTTTGAAATAATGTGTTGTTTCGGATTTGCACAGTGAAGTCAGAGAGTGAGAAGACCTTGCAACCTGACCATGACCAGTATGGTGGTGGTGGCGGCCACGGCGGCCATGGAGGCAACAACGGAGGGGGAGCTTACAACGGAGGGGGAGCTTACAACGGAGGAGGACACCAGGGTGGAGGAGCATACAATGGAGGTGGAGGATACAGCGGAGGCGGACACCATGGAGGAGGAGGCCGTGGAGGAGGAGGATACAGCGGGGGAGGCCGTGGAGGAGGCTACTGCCGCCACGGCTGCTGCTACAGAGGTTACCGTGGCTGCTCAAGGTGTTGCTCATATGCCGGAGAAGCTGTTCAGACACAGCCCGGCCACTAAAAGTCGATAATGTATTCACCACCACCATGTATGCAGTTATGTGTCTTTATGAGTATACGTAAACCATGGTGGTGTGTTTGTAATGATGTAAGTCCCTAAAATGTAGTGAAGGCCACGATAGATTAAGAGGCCAAATTATGAGAATAAAGTTTGATTATGTAATGTCTTTGCGTTTGAGTTGTAATCTTCGTTGCTGTCATAATAAAATCGTTTGTAGTTTATGATATTCACTTTTAGTTTTGTATATCGTGTCATAACTCAAATTTTAAGACATGCTACTTATATATTTTTGGATAACTTTCCAATAAATTCTTAACAAAATGACCGGATCATAAGACAATTGATGCATCACTGCAAACGCTACGAAATAATGTATTGGCACAAACACAGATGATGGTCACGACATTTCAAATTAACGATTCTAAATCTGTGAACCAATAGATTAATAATGTATATCACACTTGAGAACCTAGAACAAGAACAACTCAACGAACTTCTTTGAAACCAATGGTTTCTATATTAACTTGATTGATCAAATGTGATTTACAGTAAAGAAATTCTTTATTTTTTTATCGAAATACCATTCATAATCTAAAAGGTTCAAGCACCAACAGAGGATATAGTTTCCTCAGTTACAAGGGCAGCCTTAGCCACCATATCAGCATCCAAGTTTTGCAAACGGGGAATAAAAACAAAAGAGATGGCCTCGAAGGCTTTACTAAAGTGATAGATGTCACCCAGGATCCCAAAGAGTGATGGTCGAGAATCCTTGGTCTTCAGCTGTTTGATGATGACTTGAGAATCCGAGAATACAGTGAGAGATCGTACGTTTGACGAGGCAGCCATCAAGACCGCAGAACGAATAGCTAGGCATTCTGCCATAAGAGCTGATGAGATAAAACGCCGGCTGTACCGGATGATGGGGAGAGGTGGGTGGATGAGTCCACCAAAGATGCCTCCAATGCCGCACGAACCAGAGGTCGGACTCCAGGCAGCATCAACATGACACGTCGGGCCCGAGATTTCTTGTATGCTATCAGCGCCATCTCGGCGTACGTGGGATTGGGGAGCAGTGCTTGGCTTGACTCCATGTGCCTGAGCATCCTGCCACTCCTTGGCATCTTTGATTGCCTTCTGTACCACTTCCATTCCTGTAAAAGATCGATCATCAAAACACAGTTTGTTTCTTGCTTTCCGAAGGTTCCAAAGTAACCATGGCCAGAGAGGGACGGTCACTCCCACGGGGGAGGAGAGCATTCTCTCAGCATGAATCAACAGCTCAATAAGTGATGATGTGGAGCTATCAGGCTTCCACCGAATAGGGGCCAGATCCCATACTATGACTGCAAAAGGGAATGTAATAAAAGCATGGACATCGTCCTCTATTCCACCACATCTCTTGCAAGCGAATGGAGGAAAGCCTCTAGTAGCTAAATTAGCGCTAACCGGAATTGCATGTCGAACTACTTTCGAGAGGAAATCTTTAATTTTCGTAGAGGTCTTGACGTTCCAGACATGTTTCAGCCAGTCCCAAGGAGGGACAATAGTCGCCTGATCATTATCTAGTGAATGAAGAGCTCCATAGCCATACTTAGTTGTGTAGGTTCCGGATTCGTTGAGCAGCCAAACTACAGAGTCTCGAAGTGGTGCTGAGCTCGTGATGATTTTCAAGATGGAGTCCTCATACTGAGGGAGATAGTATCGAATTTTCTCGATATTCCAGGTGTTCGTGATGGGGCAGAGGAGATCAGAGACCTTCAAAAGCTCACCATTTTCCCGTGCTGGGCCTATGGGGGTTAAAGGTGCAGAGAAGGAGAGCCATGGATCGCACCATACCCGTATGTTTTCTCCATCGCCTACTACCCATCCCAGCCCCTTTCTTAGTACTTCTCTGCAGGCCAGAATGGTCTGCCACCCGTGGGAAGCCTTAGCTGGGGTTTGGGCGTCCATGAAACAAGAGTGCTTTGCATACTTGCCAAGCAACACCTGAGCAACTAGAGAGGTTGGGTCTTTCAGCATTCTCCATCCTATCTTAGCTAACAAAGCATCATTGAATGACTCAATATCTTTGAAACTCAATCCTCCTGCATGTTTGGGTCGCGTTAGTGTGGACCAAGCCATCCAGCACATTTTCCTCTTTTCTGGATTTGCGTCCCACCAGAAACGAGTCAGCAAGGATTGGATTTGTTTACATAAGGAGGCTGGTAACTTGAAGCAGGACATCGCGTAGTTCGGAATAGCTGCGAGAACGGCTTTGAGGAGGACTTGCTTTCCGGCTCCCGACAGAAATTGCGTAGTCCAGCTCCTGATCCTTTGCTTGATCCTATCCAATATTGAAGCAAAGATATCCCTCTTCTTGCGACCGAACAGTTCAGGGAGACCTATGTACTTCCCTATTCCCTTTTCAGCTTCAGTTTTGAGCACTGCTTTCACTCGTTGCTTCAAATTGTGTGGAGTTCTTGCCGAAAATGTGATTGCAGATTTCGTGAGGTTAATGCGTTGGCCCGACACTTCCTCATACTGCCGAAGAATCTCCTTGAGAGTCGCGATGCTGGTGGCATTTGATTTGCTAAAGAACATCGTATCGTCCGCGAAAAATAAGGTATATATGAAGTTGACTTTGTATATGAATGGTATAGTTGTATAAGTGAGCTTATTTGGATCATCATATATGCCAAAAAAATTCTAAAAAAATTGCCAAAATCTTTATGAGAAAAGATCGGTTTAATGAACAAAAAAATGTCATAATCTATGACCTATTGGGACGTAGAGGGTGTATCGATATGGGGATTGGAAACAATGAGATGGTATCCAAGGTATGGAGTACTTACAAGAGAAGACATAGAGTGGACATCATAAAGCAGATTGAACGAGAAAAGATAAATGAAGAGTTAGTGTTGATACAAATCGAAAAGAGATAAGCATGTGGAAGAGCTATGCAAGACTGACGAGCCATTTCATCTCAGCAAAAACGTGGAAATTCATACAGACGGAGTAACTGTTGTGTGACTGAGCCGGAGTATAGGTTCCTCAAAACACTCCAAAATTTGTTTTTAGAACTTTGACTACGATTCACAACCGTGGTTAGGGTCAAAATCAGGCATATAATCCATATATGCCGTGTAAAATGGATCGTCTAAATATATGATTAGTATTCGATTTTAGAACGGAGTAACTGTTGTATGATTGAGCAGGACTCATTATCAACTTGGATGATACTCTGTGATTTTTTATTATGTTTGATTGAGGTTTTCTGTTATAATCTGTTTATAAATCATATAATTATCAGACAATTTGTATAGTTTGATTTATTAATTGAGAACCAAATAGTTTTAATTAAATTTGTGGGAGAGATTGTCACAAAATTTGTAGCCTCTGAGCTATAAAAAAATCAGTAGCTTTTAAGCCTTCACTAATTAGTAACATAATGTCATTGTTACAGTCTCACTATTGGCTACAGAAATTGATCTTGCTAATACCTTGCTAGTGTGCTGTAGATTAGATGCGAATCCATTTAGCGTTGGCGCTGAGGCAATTTGATAGATCTATTGCCATCTGCTTCCTGTCTAATATTAGCTATAGATGTGTGCTATAGCTACATAATAATCAGAACTATTTTAGTATCCTGATTCTTGTAGTGATTAAACATGCTTGCAGCTTAATTTGTGTTTATATATTCTTCTACTTATGAAAGATTCAGTATCATAAATCAAATTTAGAACATGAGATAGTGTTTCATGTTCAATGAAAAAATGTATTTGTCTTTAGTTAATGAATGCTCAATAATTTGAGTCATGTCTTCCAGCATTTAGTTTACATTGCTAATTGCTTACTGTTACTTTTCATATTTCGTTGTTTTAGTAACAAAAATCTAAACATTTTTATGAATGTCTGTGACCTTTATTTTCTAGTTACGCAAAACTCTAGAGTACCTATCTCTAGCTATGATGATATTTTCTAAACGTAGTAAATATATATATATATATATATATAATAGTTTTCCAAATGAGAAACCACAAGTATTTTCATATAGAATGTGTTAAATAGTTATCTAAGCTATTTTAAAAAGATATATATATTTTTAAGATGATTAGTCCACTTTAGGGATGGAGATGCTGTTAAAGAGCAACATAAATTACTGACTAGGCGCAAATCACAACTCGAACACAGAGACATGACAATATGACATTTTATTCCCATAGTTTATTTTCTTAAAACTTGAGTCACTTTATTACAAAAGCACCAAGTTCCCGTTTATTTTATCGTCATACACACAGGTAAGTGCATACAAGACTTATATATAGATAGATTATGGAAATTTAGAGACCGAGCTGAGTCAGAATAATCCCCCGTGGCCCCCATGGCCTCCATGCCCCCCGTGGCCTCCATGGCCCCCGTGGCCTCCATCAGGTTGCACAGTTTCCTCATTCTCCGACTTCGCCGCGTCTGTTCCAAAAATAAATACAACATTATTTCAAAAGAATTGTGCAGACGTGCATTCATTCATCTGCCCATTTTCAAACTTATATTTCTTTTCTGTCTTTAAAAAAAAATATATATATATATATATATATATATGTATATATAAGTTCCAAATATATTATATAGTTATAATTTAGTCACCAGGCTTAGTCTGAACAGCTTCTCCTCCGTGGCCACCTCTTCCTCCTTTGCCTCCGTGGCCTCCTCTTCCTCCGTGTCCTCCTCCTCCGTTGTAACCTCGTCCATTGCCTCCATGCCCACCTCCGTATCCGTCAGGGTGCACAGTTTCCTCACTTCCTGACTTCACCATGCCTGCCCCAAAAACACCACATTATTTCAAAGATTTTTGTTTAGCACGTATGCTTAATGCTATGTACATTCGTCTCCCTCATTTTGATGTTAAATCTCTCTTAAAACCTTTTAAAATGTATATATAAATTTGAATCTCTATTTTCAAAGAGTTATAATATAAAACTGACGGTATATATATATAAAATCGCATCAAACTTCTAAAATATTTTGGGAGGGTCTAATACGTATAACAAGGATTTGGCATCGTAAGTTTGTTTTTACTTAGTATGTTAAAAAATAATATACCAACTTCCCAAACTTAAAACGGACAAAAATAGGCTCACGATATTTTTTTTGGTTTCTATAAAATAGTTTTAGGTACCTGATTGCCTTGCAGATGCCGCGGTCATTTCTGAGACAACGAGAAGAAATGCAAAGAGACCTAACAGAAGCAAAGTTTTGGATGCCATTTTCTTCGATTGCATATAAGTTAGCACTGTCTTTGTGGAGAAAGAAGAGATGAATAAAATGCTGCCCTGCATGCTCTCTATTTATAGAAAATAAGGAGGGGATATGACAAATAATGAATAAGTAATCCGTAGTGCAATAAAAAAGATAAATGTTATTTTGTTAAAAAAGTAAGAGTAATTGCATTATTTCAGAAAATGACAAAAGTTTTGGTAGCAATTAAATAACAAGATATATATTTGCAGCTTTTGAATTCATCCTAAAGTGAAAGTGGTAATGAGATAAGATAAGTATCAAACACAACAAGTATCTGTAACATCACCAAGTATATGTATGTAGTAGCCCAGTTGGTTTAAACGTAGGCATTGATGTTGTTGTATTCATGGGCTCGATTCATCGTAGAGAAAATGTTTTACATCAAAATAGTATTTAATTAAGAGCATCTACAACAATATACTCTCACATGTGTTCCCATGAATTAAATAAATAAAAATTTAAGAAAGAGAACATGAAATGCTTTCATTTGAGAACACATACACCACATTAGAGAGCGCTTATCTACACTTGTCATCCATATATAACTTAATAGTTTTTGAAAGTTTTAAAATAAAGAAATAAATAAAACATTAATATTTTAATATTTTTGAGAGCTAAGTGGAGAACTTTAACATTGCTGATGCTCTAAAGGCATCTCCAATGGTACTCTATAATTTTCACTCTAAAATAGTATAATTCTATTATAGAATTGGATTTACTCCAATAATTCACTCTGTAATAGAGTAAAATATAGAGTAATATTGATTTTTTACTCCAAATATAAAGTTAAATAATAACATTTTTCTATATTCCATTCTATTATAGAGTAACTCTATTATAAAAATGAACCATTAGAGTGAATTCAACTCTATAATAGAGTTACAATATTTTAGAGTGAAATATAGAAAAAATTATAGATTACCATTGGAGATGGTCTAAAAGCTGATTTCGGGTAAGAACGGACCTAAGCCCATTCTTTTGAAATATTTGAATGAGACTCAGCATTTTAAGAGTCTCCATTTTTTAAATTTTTATAAATTAATGTTTTTTAAAAAAAAATTATATAATACACAATAAAACATAACTTTTTGAATATACATAGTTAAAATAATAAATGAGGAATAAAAATGTAATGTGAAATTATATAAGATATGTATGATAAAACTTTTATGAATGTATTTATTTGATTGTAAAAAAAATTGAACAGAGTCCCAATTTTTACAGGCTCAGTTCTGATTTCCGGCGTAGGAGAGATTAAAGCTCAGGGCCTGAACTCCCCTGAAAATTCAAAAAAGAAAAAAAAAAGTATATTGGCGTTGTCTCAATGTCTCATATGGTGGGTTGTTGAATATATTTGTGCAGAAACTTTAAACTCGATAAAGGGCACACCTCACTAGTCTTTAAGATATTTCTTATCCACGTCTTTATAGACAGAGCAAACAGATACATGTAGAATTACATTATTGGATCATAGTTTAGTATTATTATTACTTGGGTACAAAAGTCGTCCACTATCTCTACTTTAAAGATCTTCCGGAAATCTTAGCCGACAGATTTTAAGCAGTCGACAAAGCATTGTAATTAAGTAGAGCATAGTGGAGTACGACGTAATTACTAAAGACTACTTCCACAGGATAATCCCTCTCCTTTTCATTAATTAGTGAAAATGTACTATTGTGGGTTTATATAAGAAATTGATCAGGCCAAAACCAGAGCCTTAAACCAATGTGTTACGCCAATTCCCTTATCCTCACAACAGTTTTAACATATTTCATTTCCACGTTTAATACTAATTTAGTTAATTGAATTTGTAATTAAAAATGGCTTTGTTTGGTAACATGTATTAGACTTGATTTAGTTTGAGTTATGCATAAAAATCAAATATGTTATCAATCATGAAGTTTTCAATTTTTGATGTTAGATTTGAGTTATGATGTAGTATTGTTGAGTTACTATTTTGGGTTATACCCTTTGTAAAAGTGATAAATCATATGTTAAATCAACATCAACAAAAAACTCATGTATTAAGATTTGAGTTTAATTTTTTTTTGGTTTTCTATCAATTACCCCCACGTCCTTTTTTATTTTCTTAACAAATTAAAAAATATAATACAGGATCATATGTACGTTTACTCGTGTTATTATTTAATATAATATTTTTAATAATTTAATAAACTACCTACTTGTTAGCTAAAGAATTTCTAAAAAATATTTTCACTTTAGTAAGTTAATCATAATTGTTTTTCTAATTTAATTATTAATTTTCTTTGATAATTAAAAATTATGTCCTATAATTTCAATTTAATTGTTTCTTAATTTAAAATATATGTACATAAAATATTGTATATATGGATTTGAATATATTTTTTTAATTTTAATTTATTTCTCTAATCTTTACTATTTTCATATTAAATATTATTTATATAAAATAGTACATACTAAAATTTATAGATTAAAATGTTACCAATCAATTATGCTGACAAAATAACAACTGAAATCTTTTCAGCAAACTCCCTACATAAATTTTAAATTTTTTACCGCATAATTTTTTATTCAAGTTACTCCAAATAATAAATACTATATGTCATCAATTGAAGCCATTAATATCTCTCTAAAATTTTGATTGATTTCATGAGTCATCTATCTTATTAAAGTAGAATTACCTTTTAGATTTGTTTGAAACATGAATAACAGTAAAAAAATAATATAATGTTGTTTGGAAACATAGATAACAGTATATTAAAAAAAAATAATGGACTTATGTTATTAAGAAAAATCGGAAATCTATTATATTATAAGAGATTATATATATGGGACAGATTTAAAATATAGAAAAATGATTCAATCTAATTACCTAAAAACATATTTTGTCTAAATATCATAAAATAAATTAAATTTTATATACATATTTCAAATCAAAATATTAATTTAAAATTAATTTAAATCAAAAAATTGATTAAAAACATACATATATTAAAAATTGATTTTTACTAAAATATTTTCCAATAACCATTATAAAAAGGTTTTAAATATATATATAGAAAAATGCAATTCAAAACCCAATTTCAACACAAACTTAAATTATGGTTTTATGTTTTACATTAAATTTTAAAAATATAATATATATGATTATTTATATGATGGTACGTATAAAATACTATTAATTATATGATTACTTATATGATGGTACATATAAAATACAATTAATTATATGGTAACACATATATGATATATAATAATAACATGAAAAATAAATAGCTACATATTTTTGAAAAATAATATGTATAATGTTATATTATATTTATAAGAAAAACAAAATAATATTTAATACAAAATAATAATATAACACTGTCTACTTAGAACCAATGTTTACAAAAAATTAGAATATATATAAAACAGATTTTAAAACATAATTAAAAACTAAAAAGAAAGTTATATATTGGTTCAACCAGTACCACGTTCCGGGTTTTAGTGGTTTTTTGCGGGTTTTATTGAATTCTAAAATTCTGGATTTTCACAAAATCTGAACCGAATTTATCTTTGATCACCGGATTTACCGGTTCAACGCGGATCCGGATCGGTTTTAAAACACTACTTACAACAAATATATATTTATTTAAAAGAGAAAGTAAACACTCGTGTGGGTACACGGGTCAAAATCTAGTTTGCATTAAAATCCCGCCTGAAAAATGTTGTTGAGAAAGTTGTGTCTCATGTTAGACTGCTTACTTCTGCTGCCACGTCGCTGTAAAAATGTGCAGCTCGAGGACATACAAAAACTCCATATGTTTATTGTGTTGTGGCGAAAAACTCAGTAGTGTGACCATACCTCTGTAGAGTAGGAGTACTGAAAGAAGTGTGACCAAACCTCTGTAGAGTAGGAGCTTTGAAAGAAAAAATGCTGGTGTGATTCACTCCCACTGTTACAGAGCACACACGATGATTTTGCAAACACAAAACTCAAACCAAATCTAAACAAACAACAAGAAATGCGACGGAAGCTCGATATAATACAAACAAGACATAACAATAACAATACAACAAGAAACCCGAGGCCGATAGTGTCACAATACCAAATGAAAAGGAAAGCAATCCCTGAAAACGTTACTGATTACATCACAACAAGGTTTACTAGGAAGTCCCCAACCTTCATTCAAGGAGACGCATCTCTGCTTGGTAAACGATACATAGTAGCAAAATCTAAACACAAACGCCGGTCCCTCTCGTCGCCCCAACCTCCCCACCCTTTGAAACCAGCTTTATAACCAGGCTGATGTTCAAACACCCGAACTCCCCATTCTTCCTTCACGTTCACAACTTTATCCGTCTCCTTAACCTCAATGTTCACGACCCCATTATCGATACAATCACCTTCCTCCCCTCTACCCTGATGCAACCCACATTTCCCAAAGTGAACCGCGCTCGTCCTAGGCCCTCTCAAAGTATAAACAGGCGAACCAAACGAAGGGAACACCGTCGCCCACATCGTTATATCCCAGTTATAATCATCAAAGAAACAAAACTCTTTCGCCTTGCGGTGTATACTCTCCCACACGCTTCTGTTAAAAGAGTACCCGACGTTCCCCATCCTCTCCGCGACCAAACTATCAAACCCTTCCCCTCTCGACTTCACGTCAGACGGCGCCAAGTTAGCAGCAAAGCAGTGAGGACATTTAGCCTGTTTAACCTTCGCGAGCGTCTGTATGTTCCGATACGCATTCGGAAACAGAAAATGATCTTCTTCAATGAAAAGGACGTGTCCTTCGTGACCTCTAGTCTCCACCAACCCATCCCAAACTGTGTTCATCATCCACCACCAGTGATGCTTCAAAGAAACGATCTTCGGAGACCGGTGATTCCCGTACTGATCCGGATTGCCTACACAACGCGTCTTCGCCTCGTCACCTTTGTTCTTACAGTCGTTGGCCGTGACGCCAGGAAAGCTACCTCGAAAAATGTGAGGAGAGTAAGGGGAGAGTATCTGCTTCACCTGACAGAACTTAATGCTCTCCACGATCTTGTTCATCTCTTCAAAGTAACCGTCGTGGCTAACGATCAGCAACGTCTCGCTTATTCCTTCCACTCTGGACAAGCTTTCCACGGTTACTTTAAGATACTGAGGCCGGTTGTGAACGTATAAGACGATGACCACACGGTCTTTCGCCAGATCCGGGTACAGATCCAGGTTTCTCGGCGGGAGACTGTTCCTTCTATGCAACCTAACCGACATTCGATTACCTCTAGCTACACTTAGCAGTGAAACATTAAGCTTAGATTGATCTAAACTATCCAAATCAGTGTCGGAGAAGGGATTATTTAAAGCTGTTCTGGGTACAGAGACCAACATGAGAACTAGAGAGACTGTAACTGCAAAGAGAATCCCTAAACGACATAAAGCCGTGTCTTTCAATCTCTGCTTCTTCCAAGGATTTACCATAGGCGCAAAACTCTTAAAACAGACTAAACAACCCAGAGACTCGAAAAATCGACAAATCTCCTTAAACCTCTTGCGAAAAAAGTTGATTCCTTTTTAAGTCTAAAGATACATAGATGTTTAGAAATTGATGGAAGTAATCAAACCGGGAAGGAGAAGTGGAAAGACTCCACCAGATTTTACTTCAAAGCGGTTTTCTTAGAAGAAATCACGAGATGGGTGAAAGATGAGATTTTTCAATCAAGAAATGAGAAAGAAGGGGTGAAAGAGAGTTTTTGGAGTCACTACTGAAGAAAAATCTTTAGAAAGACTTCGATGCCGCCGAGTCTTGCGTGACTTTGGGTTTCGCATCTCATTGTCAGCTATAGATGGTGGTCACTCAAATTTACATTTCTGCCATCCAATTCTGACTCTTGTTTTTGTTTTTTTATATATGTTTCAAAACGATACATATTTTATATAATTTTTGTCAACTATATATATTTTATATTTAGTTTATATTTATTTAAGTTTAAAATAATTAAATACAAATTTCAAAAACTTTAATTGCATTTATTTATTGGTTTAGAATTATGAAAGAATAATCAAAAAAAATTATGAATTTATTATATATTTTATTAATATATGTGAAAAGTTTAAAATATGTATTTTATTGAGAGAGAGAGAGAGAGAGAGAGAGAGAGAGAGAGAGAGAGAGAGAGAGAGAGAGAGAGAGAGAGAGAGAGAGAGAGAGAGAGAGAGAGAGAGAGAGAGAGCATATGGAACATTATTTTTTTAACAACTTATTTGCTTAAATTGCAATCAACATTTTGTTCGTTAGGATATACCATCATCCCTATGACGCATTGCATTTACCACATTGATTAGGAAGATGCTTCTCTTTAAAGATTACTAATTACTTGTCCACTAATTGTTGAGAAAATGAGAATTTTTATTCTCCAAGTATTTGGTTAATCAGCATCTTTAATACTTTAGTTTGGTTGCGGAAAATAATGTATCAACTAATAGTTACCTACACAAAATCAAGCACAAAATAATCTATCGTTAATTGATTAACAGAAAACTAATGGTTTTCATGACTTTTTAACAGTTGACTATATTTACAATATTTTTATACAGTCAATGGTTAGATAAGAAATAAATATTTGCATACAATATACACTTGAATATTTAATTTGTCAATTACAAATACTTGAAGAATTAAAAACACCAATACATTTTTTTTAAATTATAATTAAAAAGATTTCCAAGTTAAATAGAACCAAGATACAAGCTGTTGGCCTTTTTTACTAAGTGAAATTGAGTTTATACATGAAAAACATAAAATAATTACAGTTGTATATTATTGGTTCCCTCATAGTGTTCCTCGGCAGTAATAGTCCTCAGCAAACGGGTATCCCAATTTCAGCAAGCTTGTCTTCTGTATGGCATGGCTCACATTGGCTCCTACTACCACCAAGATCCCCTGACATTTTGGAACTGCAAATCCATATGTCCACCACCATCGCTCTATCTAATGATTTGGATAGTTCAATGGATGGTGAATGGTAAAGCTGCTTCCAATTTCTGCTCTAGGAACAATATGGTGAGAGATCAAAGGCCATCAGTGGATTGGCACAAATACCGTGTGGATTAAGAAAGGGATTCCAAGACACAGTTCTCTTACTTGGCTTGTGCTGCTCAACATGTGTCCTACTTCTCTCTTGGGCCTTGCAAACTGATGCACTATGTCCATCCAGAATCTCGAAACCATTTATTCTTAGATTGCTCGTTCTCAACAATCGTCTGGTCGGCTTTATCTTCGAAACTGGTTTTCCCCGCATCAAGCAAGCGTCTCTTGGGATATGGTACTTTTCTACTCTCAAATTACAAAACAGATAAAAAAATCTCAGTTACCTTCATCGCTTAACATGGCAAGCCACCATATATGAGATATGGAGAGAAAGGAACAATCGATTACACATTGCTACTCACAGAGCTCCTATACTTTGCAAGAGGGTATCGAACTAATGATTAGAGCACCCGCAACGGTGGACCTCTATTGGTATTGGAGTCCTTAGAATTTTTTTTTTTGATTTTTTAATTATTATTTTTTTTTCTTTTTCAGATTTTAAAAAATAAAAATATATCAACCAATCGCGGATCGCCACGTCTTATGGGGACCCACAAATAGTGTAAGGATTCGCTAAGAATGAATCCTTGTTTAGGGATTTTAGGGATTGAATCCTTAAGTTTTGGTGGGGTCCATTATTTTTTCCCTAAGGATTCACCGTTAAGGACTCCCATTGCGGGTGGTCTAAATATAATCACAGGCTTCTAAGCACATACATTTCATCTTCTTAATTGCCTAGGTTACTCAGTTGATTGCACTAATCTTTTTTTTTGTATGTTTCTCTTACTTTTTCCTTGCACTCTCCTCTGTTATTTTCTGTATTAATTGTTATAGTGCATACATTATCTATTCAAAATGGTGCATAGGATAAGTTACAAAAAAAAAAAATGGTGCATAGGGTTTTCTGTTCTTATTTTATGTATTTGTTTTACTTTTGGGATTCACCAACTTTCATCATGATTTTCTGGTTCCAATCCTAACTAAATTCTCACTACTTATAAATTTAGTTCCATCAACACAGTGAAAAAAAAAAGAGAGAGATGCTTGAGCAATATTCTAATTCTACCATCAGCATTTGTTATGTCTTCTAACTAATAAGCCAACGTAGTCCTAACTTGAAGAAAATAAAATATGAGAAATCCAAAAGATAACTAGTGTTTCTTGGCCGCCAAGTGGTTTAACCACCAAGCGTTTAAACTGCAGTCACATTTTTGGACTTTACGCAATATAAACCCAAAACAAACTTCTGAAATTCAGCCATGAAAATTTATGATAAACTATAAACTTACGCAATATATCATATAACACTGATAACGTAACTTCCAGTATATAATCTTTAGCTCTTTTAACGACACGAGACATCAAAATCAGAATGGATATCCTAGGTGGTAGGATGTGGGGGCAAGTGCACCCTCAATTATTTTAAAATTCCAAGTTTTATATGTAAAAACATCAAAAATTTGTCAGTTCATATGGTAAAATGTAGTTTGTGCACCCATACTTTCCCACGTTTGATTCCTTTTTATATGTACTTTTATTTTTATTACTCATAGATTAAGTGGTCTGGCTTCGTCCTTGTCCATAACAGAGGTTTTGGGGATTCTGAAGTGAGAAGTCACAAACGTTTTGTAGGACATGTGATTTTCAGTTTATGTCTTTTAACCAAATTTATATAAATAATAACTAGGGGTTAGGGGTTAGGGATTAGGGGTTAACCCGCCCTACGGACGGGTAAGTAAATGTTTAATACATAAAAAACCATCACAACTATATATAAATGTACTTTCGTAATTTTAATTTTTTTTCTTAGACATCATAAATGTATCTTGCATTTGTAAAAGATTATAAAAACATAATTTCAAAAATATTTTTTCAATTCTAATTATGATTGTAAGTAGAAGATTATTTTAAAACTGAAAGCATTAGCTTAAAAATGCAAAATATAGATTAGTTTTTGATTTTGTGTTGAAGAATTTACTGATATTTTTATTTTTAATAATTATTTATTTAAAAGATGTGTAAAAAATTTATTTACCACGGTAAAAACTATCTTGTGTCGGTTAGATATATGTTTATTTTTATTATTTGATAGTATAGTTTCAGATTCTAAATTTACTAACACAGTAAATATTGGATGAACAAATAGTAAATAATTTTGAATAAAAACAGAAATTATTTGATGATCTTATATTTTGAAAGGTGTTCACTAATTAAAATAAATTATTTTAAAACATAATAGCTGAATTAATCAATATGAAACTGTTTTTTTTAGTTACACTGAAGTGACATAATACTAACTTATAATTTCTTTACTTGACTTATTCTAATAGTTGAGTTTTGTCTTTTAACATACCTAAAGATCATTTTACTTTAGATTAAATTTTCTAGAAAACATAAAGCTAAAGAGCTATCAAATTCATAGTTATTTTTCTCGAAATATAAAGTTTATGGCATACCTGAGTACATTTGTTCGTGTTTCTTTTGGATAAAGAAAAATACATATGCAATACAAAAAACATGTTTAAGTATTAGAATTTATACAAAACGTATCCTTTATTAGATAGATTTTTGTAAATCAAGCTTTGTAATTTGCTATTAGATTAACCAATGGTGTCATTGATTATTTTTGACAGACCAATTAATCGCATAAACCACGGAACTGATTTTAATTGATTTATATAGAAGTATGAAACATGCAAAAAACTCCAAATTGCAATAATTGTACTCTTAATACGAACTCCTTCCCTTCACGTCATGTGGCTCGACTATTGGTTCTACTCGCTACTTTCTTTACTCATGGCCATCTAACAAATCTCAGGTTTTGTTGTTTTCCAACGTGGTTGTTCACTACAACCCACCCCACCCGACCAAGAAATGCTACTATGGGGGAGGATATTGCTTTGATTTTGGGTTTCCTACATCTGTGTATATACTATATCTTATATATAATGAAAGAAGGTTGACTCTTTGGTCTAGTATGTATGTATATATTATATAAAATGAGTATCTTAGTTATCAGTGACACTGACAGTCTGAAGTTGTTTAGGATGAGAATATAAGGAATTATGGTCGGCGGTGTTGACATTTTGCTCCAGTATCTATATAAATAGAAGAGTACCACCATACTTATTAGTAGCTTTGTGAAGTTGTACAGGATGAAAATAGTAACGAACCTAGGAGCTAATTTGTATCCTTTAAACACAGCGGACTCTGTTGCATCGATGACAGGCATCTCGTGTCAGCACCTGCAATTTGGTGAGGTTGCGGCAGGAAATACGTTGACATGCTGTGCATTCGAACAAAGACATTGTGAGGAAGCTCTGACCAGCACCACTTTCATTACCAAAGAAGAAGTACCAACCTGTGTTAGCTTGTATGCGTTAAGCTATGACCTGCAGTGACATTTTACTAAGTTACATTAAAAGTGAACCCCATAGTGTAGGATCAGGACTTAGGTAGCAGAAGTGGGTTACCTCCAACCAATTTGGGGTTAAAGCTTGTGGTGACAATGAACTTAGGTTCCAGGCCCGTCAGTTTTAATCTATGGTGTAGTTGGATGGCTTAAACCTCAAACCAGTATATCCCTGCAAAGTGTTGGAGATGGGATATGAAGCTTAAAAACTTTGTGATGAAAAGGAGAAAAATTAAGCATTAATAGGATACTAAAGAGGTAATTGGGGCCTGTGAATTCGAATGGTCGCCATTGAGTCACCTGGATATTGTCTTTGAATGTCGTTTTGATAACGCTTACGGCCCCAACGATGCCTGCAAAGGAACATGTACTATGTAGGTTGATTGTTCGAAACTACCATTTTTGTGGGAGATGGGAAACAGCCATTTTTGTGGCCTGTGCTTGAAATCTAAATAGAGAAAAGAAAGCAAAGAATTGAAGAATGCGATGAGATTTGTTGTAAATTGCTCCCTTTTCATAGGATTATAAATTGGAAATAACAAAGGAGGTGCGTCAGGTTAATTAATGAAGACGTAGTGGGGATCCATAATTTCATAATGTAACTAAGAGAAGTAATTAGATGTTAAATCTCAGAGGAGCCGTTTCGAATGGGGATTCGCAGAGCCGGAAGTTTGGATGATTACAGTGAAAGTAGGAGGTAGGAGAATTTATTTTGGCAATTTATTTTGACAAGGAAAATTTATTTACGTACTTGTTTATACTTTGACGGAGGTCGTTTCCCCATTAATGCAGCAAAGTTTAAGAACTCATCTAAATTACAATACCTTAACGTGGGCAATAGCTCCCCTTCTGTTATTCACTTGATCTATGCTAAAAACACCATATTTTCTGCAATACTGATCCGGAAAACTGCTTCTCCCTATTATGCGGACAAATAAGCAAATAATTTTTCATCTTAGACCCTCACAGAAGCTAAAAGCCGAGTAGAGCATGTTCTCAATTTCGAAAATGAAGGGAGGGGGGGTATTGGAAAATACATTTGTTCCCTGATCTTTTTGGCAGAAGAAAAGAGAGATACCCTTGCCAACATAGTCGACCATATTCACGAGAGAGCTCACAACCGGATTTCAAAGTTCCTCTTATTTGCTGGAAAGCAAGTTCTTCGAATTCTCAAACATTTCCTCGTAGTGATGACATCTTATGCGATGGCTGTCATGCTTAAACCACCCTTGTCTGTGTGTAGGAATTCTATTATGTGTACTCGCTTATTACGGGATGTGAAACATGAACATGATATAAGGTAAAAGAAACCGAATTCGAGAATCTCTCGTCTCTAACAGGAACTAATGTCCTTGTCTCATGTAAGAAATGCAGAGCATTGAAAACCAAAATAGACGGTGCAAGTATTTACACCATGGCTCATATTTAAGATTCTTGCCGCCTGATGATCAGTTTAACCTCTCATATCTCTGCTCTTGTTCATTAAATTTTTTGGACTTTTTTGGAATGGCGGAATAAACTCACCTTTGAAAATAAGATAGTCACAAAGGCATATAGTATGCTTAGAGACATATCAAACGCTCACGCTTGGCAAGCTGTGCAATTATTCATTAGTCCACCGAAGGTATCACCTAAATATTCTTCCCTCAATTGTCAACTGTCAAGTCCCTTTTACTCTTAAATGCTCCGCCGAAAAGATTCACCCCAATGTTGTTATGCATTGCAGAAGCTATTGCGGTTAAAAACTGCTCTTTTTTGATGCAGTTTCAGTGGAGATTCTTAATCTGAGTTGTTTCTCAAACTCAAAGTGCCTCATCTCTCCTCATGGCAAACACTTGTGTTGTTGATTTTCAAGAAATCATTCAAAACATTTGCGTATTGGATAGTTGCTTTGACAGTTCAATTTTTCCTTTCATCCCGTATTTACAAAATTTATCTTTGGACATGTTAGTAAAATGGACTTTGTTTGAGTAGGCAAATACTTTTCCACATTTTAGTGAAATTGACTTTGTTTCATGTAATATTTGAACAAGGTTTCTAAAATCAATAAAAATATTCTTTAATCCATAATTTATTTTATAATTTTAGATAGGATTAATTTAAAGCCAACATGTATAACTCAATTTTATTTATATCTTAAATTACGAAATCTATTAACCAATATTTTATAAATTAGCCAGAAATATATTTTTCTAACTTCCAACCTATTTTAGTTATTTTTGCAAGAAGTTTTTAAAATGTTCACTTTTTGCATTTGACCATTATTTCAAGTCATTTTAACAATTCGTCTTCTTTTTTTCCACGATAATTCGATCAATTAAATCGCCACATTAAAACATTTTAATTTTTATATATAAAGAAAATATAAATAAAATATGCGCACTCCTCATCACAATGCACGTACATAAATAAAGTCATCAAGTATTAAGAAATTAGCACCGTTTACTTTTCACTCCAATATTTACTTTAGAACCCAAAAAAAAAAATCCCAAAAATTATAGATCGCCGTTCGACGGCAAATCTCGAAATTTTTTTCCCCCGGCGATTCACTCCGTCATGACTTGAATCGCCGATTACCCAACAACTTTCACCGAGACCACAAACCCTAAGCTTACTGTAGCATTGGTTCCAAACCCCTCGCTTGGGTGGGGATTCGTGCTTTTGCTACCTCGATTTCGTTCCCGATCTGCTCGAACCAGGGAAGAAGAACCTTCAGCTATCTATTTTCGATTTTCCCCCAAAAATCTCAGTAAGATCACTACCTCTATTCTCTGTTTAATCCTTGCTGAAAATTAGGTTTTGTTTTAGTTCAATGTTGTTATTTTTAGGGTTTCTAATTTGAGTAATTAAGTTTGGGGCTTTTAAGTTAAATCCACTGAAAAGGGTTTATCTTGATTCATTGAAGAAGTTAATAGCTTGAATCTGACGCTGTGGCTTGAAAATGTAGCTGCTTTAGTTATCCAAATCTATATGTGTGATTCTTCAGATGTTTAAGTGTAAGTGCTGTTTTGTTTACGGTTCTTTTCTTTGTCTGAATAATGCTGTTTTCTTGAAACGCTTGCAGATAATGATGAACTGTTTGGGGCTTCGTCTTGCGAGAACGGTCTTAGTTTCCTAATTTAGCAGAGTTGCTTTTTTTTGTATCGTTGCGTGTGGTTGGTTCTTCTATCAACATGGAAGCATACAGAGAGGAAGCTCTTAGAGTGAAACATATTGCAGAGAGGAGATTCGCTGAAAAAGACTTCACAGGCGCCAGGAGCTTTGCGTTGAAAGCTAGGTCTCTGTTTCCTGATCTGGAAGGTTTGGCTCAGATGGTTGCGACGTTCGAAGTTTATCTGGCTTCTCAGTGTAGAAGCGGCGGCGGTCAAATCGACTACTACGCGGTGCTTGGACTGAAACCCTCTGCTGGGAAACGAGACGTTAAGAAACAGTACAAGAAGATGGCTGTCTTGCTCCATCCGGACAAGAACAAATGTATTGGAGCTGACGGTGCGTTCCATCTCGTATCCGAAGCGTGGAAGTTCTTGTCCAACGAGTTCAACAAAAGCACTTTCTATTACAAAAGAAAGAAGCATATCGAGTCCGCGGTGGTGGTTCAGAAGCACCGCACAGAGTACACGCCGGGAAGTGCAGTGTTTGATCGGTTTCCATCGTCATCATCATCAGAAAGACTCGACACTTTCTGGACTGTATGCACCTCTTGCAAAGTTCAGTACGAGTACCTGAGGAAGTACGTGAATAAGAGGCTTTCCTGTAAGAACTGTCGCGGAGCATTTATAGCTGTGGAAACCGGTCCAGCTCCTCCTGTTAGTGCACCGTTTCATTACACGTCTCCTCCATCTCATGCGCCTCCTCCTCTTCATAGTAACGGCTATACCTCACATAGTTATGACGCACGCATGCCCACAAACTCCACTTATCTCTTAGGCCACTATCCTGCGCAAGGGCATGGATATGAATACGCTACGAATGGTTCATATAATTGGAGTTCATCGTCATACCCTGAAACAACCTCTCCAGGGAATCTTGATTTGAAGCGTGTGTCCTCAGTGTCCAATGGGTATCCTTACAAGCACAGCAAACCAGTAGCTAGCACGGGGATAAGCAAAGTTAAAGACGGCTCCAACAGGACATGCTCGGTAATAACCAAACCAGACGGTCTGATCTATGCCAACCCGCCCGGCCTTTCTCCTCATACGGCTGCAGTTAAGGTCGGCAGACCTGAGAAGAAGAGCAGAGTATTTATTGAAGCGTCGGTTAATGGATTTGTTGAGAACCCTTTGATGAGATCTGCTCCAGTGTCAAAGACAACTAATACAGATTTCAAACTTCACGGCCAAAGCTATAATTCAACTAGGCGGTGGTCTGCTGCATCAATACTGGATACACGGAAGCCATTGCTTCAAAAGGCAAGAGCAGATATTAAGCAAAGACTGGATATCATAAGATTGGCTTCAGAGGCAGCAGCAGCAGCAGCGGCTGTAGAAGAGACTACACCAGTTGATGAAAAGACTGTTAACTCATGTAAGTTGGGAGAGGTTACGACGGGGCGCAAAACCAGTGGGCCTATAACGGTTCCAGACTCTGATTTCCATGATTTCGATAAAAACAGATCGGAGGAGTGCTTTGAGCCAAGACAGATATGGGCAATCTATGATGAAGATGATGGCATGCCACGCCTGTATTGTGTGGTCAGGGAAGTGCTCTCTGTTGAGCCCTTTAAGATTGACATAGCCTACTTAAGCTCCAAAACCGACATCGAGTTCGGGTCCATGAAGTGGGTTCAATACGGGTTCACAAAATCGTGCGGGCATTTCAGGATACAGAACTATGACATAGTTGAACAAGTTAACATATTCTCGCATCTTTTGAGAGGCAGGAAGACGGGGAGAGGTGGCTGTGTTCGAATCTTCCCCAAAACAGGGGACATTTGGGCTGTGTACAAGAACTGGTCGCTAAACTGGAACGAATCAACACCTGACGAAGTGAGGCACGAGTACGAAATGGTCGAGATCCTTGATGAGTATACTGAACAGTATGGCGTGTGCATTGCGCCTCTTGTGAAGCTAGAGGGCTACAAAACGGTGTATCACAGGAGCGCGAGGGAAGACGGTAAGAAATGGATACCAAGGAGCGAGATGCTGCGGTTTTCACATCAAGTGCCGTCTTGGTTTCTCAAAGGCGCAACGAGCGGCTTTCCCGGAAACTGTTGGGACTTGGATCCGGCTGCAATCCCCGAGGAGCTGCTTCAAGTCGGAGCAGAAGCTGATTGTTGATGATTCCAGTGACTACCCTGCAGGAGAAGTAAGGTTTCAGATTTTAGACCCCAAGTGTAATAGTTGTATCAGCGAAGACTAGAGATGTAAGAGAGACTGTTGACACGCAAAAGATTCTGTTTGGTTGTATTAGGTGATGATGTCCAACGAGTAAACAAAGCGTAGTTGGTTTTTGTTTGCTCTCTTCTTTACAATCCTTCTTTATTGACCGAAATTTTACAGTGCAGTTGTTAAAACTAGCAATTTATCTTTCCATTTCTTACCACTTTTGTTTTTCTTTTTTAGATTTAGTTATGGAATATATTGAAACACTCCAGACTCCACAGACCAAACATCAATTTATTAGTATTTTAAAGAACTTATGTAAAAAATAAAAACTATTAAAAATAATTAATGAGGAGAGGATGGTATCTTGTTGCAGATATCACCTATATTCTCATCCTTTTGCCGTTATGATCTGAGGTTCAACATTTGCAGTGGGTTCTGTCTTCAACTCTTCTCGTGCCAGGAGTGGACTTTGTTCCTAAAAATGTATCTGACCTTGTAATCTTTTCAGTTTGGTTCAATATCATCGAGGGAAATAAAAACAGATTGTGTATTTTCTAACCTGTAATCATAGAGGAAAAAGGAAAGTCTTATTTTTATTTATTTTTTTGGGTTTCGATGTTATAGAAAAGGAAATTTGTAATCGCCACATATTGTTGTTATATATATTTAAAAATTCTCATTCACAGAGGCAAAGGAAAGATAGAGAGTCTCGTTGCATCGTTGAGAGTTGAGAACAATGACGAAGATGTCCAATCTTCCAAAGTTCCAAGGGATTTGGCTGAGGAGGTGCTCTCTAAGGTTCCATTGACATCTCTGAGAAAGACCCGATCTACTTGCAAAGAGTGGAAGACTTTATCCAAACGTAGGAGCAGCAGCACACACGGTGGTCATGATGATGGATTTAAGAATTTATTTGATGAGCATCGATCTTAACAAGGACAACGTTGAATCATGTATTAAGCGAGAAGGTAAACTTATTTCCGGTTCAGATAAAGTCAATATCGCTCGACTCTTTCACTGCGATGGCTTACTGTTATTCATCCCTAAAGGCAGAACTAGCAGCACTTGGCTCGTCATTTGTAACCCGTATTCAAGGCAAACCCGGTTTATCAAATCCACTTTCTATTTTCGCAACTGGTGGAACTATTCATATGCTCTCGGGTACGAGAAGAGCAGCAGATCGTGCAGCAACCGCAAGCACAAAGTCTTGCGGTTAATCACTGTTTCCGATTTTGTTGAGTGCAGAATCTACGACTTGAGCTCTGATCCCCCTCTTAGCTGGAGGGTAGAACATTACCACCGTGGCCTTTCTCTAAAGGGAAACACATACTGGTTTGCTACAAAGAAGCGTTCGGATAAAAGCGATGGAGACCGTAGTTTCTTAGTCTGTTTTGATTTCACAAGGGAGATATTTGGGCCGCCTTTGCCTATGCCTTTTGAGCCGTTCGATGAAGATACTGTGAGTCTATCCAGTGTAAGAGAGGAACAGCTTGCTGTCTTATTTATTCCAGCGCTGTGATTCGTTAGAGATGGAGATCTGGGTTACCACCAAGATTGACCCGGAGAATGTGTCGTGGAACACCAAGGTCTTCTTAGAAGTGGACATGAGATCACTCACTCGCTTTGACTTCCAGTTTCTACTTACTGCCGTCACCTTCTTCATTGATGAGGAGAAGAAAGTAGCTGTGGTTTTCGATAAAAACAATGAACGTCCTATAGTTGACCGTTCCCCGCAACGTAGCTTACATCGTTGGAGTGGATGGATCCTTGAGAGAAGCCGATCTCGGAGATTCTAATGACATAAATTGCTATCCACTGGCGTGCTCTTATGTTCCAAGTCTAGCAAAACTTACTTAGTCCACCTACGGTCATGTATCTTCTGCATTTACTTGTTTTTTGTCAACTCTCTTTGAACAAGAAAGATTGTTATTGTATTTCTGTTTTGTTTTTATATTCTTCTTCTGTTTAATGGCAAAATAAGAGTGGGATTTATTTTGACTGAACAGATTGACCAGCTAACGTTAAATTAGCATGCATGGTTACTTTTGAGTTACCTTTCTGTACTTGTCTTGGCTTTTTACTTTTATCCTTTTCACTTTCTGCAGTCACAAGATTCTTCCATGAAATCACGTTGTGGCCATCGCTTCTTCCACTGTAGTTGCCTCCATCTCCATTGTTGTACTTTCACAAGGCGATTTTGCACTGTGAATCACATCTGCCGTCAATAATTGCTTCTTTCAATTTTGTTCTCTTCACCTGAGTTGTCGGCACAACTTGACTGCCATGGTTCTAAATATCAAATTTACAGATAAATAGTGGCGACAGCCACAAAAGGGGCTTGAAAGGATTAAGAGGATTATAGTGAGATACTATGGAAGATCTGTTTGAAGAAAGGGAAAGCTTTTACACTCACATAATCACAAATTTTAAAATGATGGGATGTAGTTGTTTGTCCCAGTATTGTTATCGTATCATGATTTAATTTCAAACTCGCGTATGTAAATTACAGACAATGGAATAAAAAAGCGTATATTTTCCTTTAATTTTCACCAAACCAATTTGTATGGGTCTCAATGGGGGTGTAAAAAAAACTAACCAAACCAAACCCACCCAAACCAAATCAAAATATATATTTAAACCATTTGATTTAAGATTTCATCAATCTAAATGGTTCACTTTGGTTTGGTTTTAAACCGAAGCAAACCAAAAAATCAAAGTGTTTTTTAAAAAATGATTAAATATACTAATAATATTAAGATTTAATATATTTAACTATTTAACCTAAACTAACATAATTTTATACATTTTACTTAGAAATGAATAGAATAAACACAACTAAAAATAAAATAAAAAATATAAATCCATACACTAACATCAAAACGAAAAAAAAAATTATGTATGATATTTATATTAAATTTGAAGATAATAATATAAAATTCATGCATTAGATCTTCTACATTCTGATTGTGATATTTGAATTTGCGTATAAAAATGAAAAAACTAATAATTTAGTGTCAAATGATGATTTGTCGATATTTTTATAAATTATATTTTTGTAATCGAACTAGAACAAACTAAAATCGACACGACTAAATTGAACAAATACAAACAAAACCAAATTAAACCGAACCAAACCAAATTAAAATCAAACTGAATTAAAACCGAATCAAACAGAACACAAACCAAACCAAAGTCATTTGGGTTGAGTTTAGTTAAAGCTTTCTTAGACCAAAGAAAACTAAATCGAATCGAACCTAAACTGAATTTATAATTAAACCAAAATGCTCACCCCTAGTTGTTATCTGTGGTGATACCATTTTATAGTTGTATTATAGTCTAATATGATCATTTTTCATCCTTTGATTCTTTCTGACCAAACGTATGTTTGATCTCTCTACTTCAATGCACAATACATATATTTGTCATAAATTCCAAATAATCATATGGACGAGAACTACGTCCGTTGATGGACACAATTTCTAATTTTTTAGAAACTATATGATTGATTGGACTAATCTAGTAATTTAATTATATTTATTTTTAAATTATAAATCTTAACCAATTATGATGCATCTTTAGTTTTAAAGTTACAATTATCTACAGCTTTTATTATTTTGCTTGTTCATGTTTTATTTATTTTACTAAAACAACTATTAAAGTGGTTTACAAATGTACTATTTTTCTACATCAAAATAAAACAGAGCAACAACAATAAAAACTACATGCTAAATACTACAGTAGAGTTTTTACATATCCATTAAACCTTGTTTCTTAAAGCTAGATTGATTATCATAATGTACAATGAGATAAGATCTATCATCATAATAAAGTTGATAAGAGAGAACAAGGAAAAAGAAAGCAAATTAAACATTTTATGAAATTCTGAATTATAACCACTTGTACTTTAATATTCTCAAACAGCTTGTGTGTTTCTGTCACCTCTTTTTCTCTCTGGTGTTATTGCTGAAGATTCTAAAGGTGGCATGCAAGAACATTATTAAAACAACTCTCTTTGCTGAGAGATGATTATTAGATCTTTGTGAAATTTACTCTAACCTTTATGCTCCTATCTTCTTCTCTTTTGGTTAGGTATTAATCTCTTCCTCTCTAAGTAACTGTCGAAATCTCTTTCCCAGAAAGGGAAGAAAACGGACTCTCTGGTAGGTTCAAGACTTGGTTGTCCAAAGGTTCACAATGGATTCTCCTGGAAAAAAAAACGTCATATGATAAAAATAATATAAGTCTCAACTAAATATGTGTTCGTAAGATCATTTTTGTTGCGTACCGATCAGTGTCGACATTGTAGTTAGTGGTTATGTTCAAGACATTATCTTCTGTGTTCAAATACTCCAGCAGATAGCTCAACCTTCCCGCTTGTTCCTCTAGCTCCGCTACAAATTAAGAACATCAAGCAAATGATTGTGTATTATTTTATATACCAATTAGAGATGTAATTACCATCTGCTGTTAGTTTAAAGTCATCGGAGAAGCCAAGATAGGAGTAATTAGTAGGCAAGGACTTTGAAACCGATTGCTCATGTTCCTCAAGAAACTGCTTTCTCATTAGTCTTGAGCTCTCACTTACATGCACTGGCATTAAAAAGACCAAAGCAAAAACAGTTAAAAGAAACCCAAGAGTATTGTATACATAAACTGATTTTGATAATTTACTAACATGTATTCATCTCCATGTCTCTGTCGATGTATTGGGAGCCATAGCGAATCCCGTGAAGAGGCTTGTTATTGTCAAGATATCGACTAGACCGTGATTTTTCCCGGTAAGGCTTAACGAGAACACGAGCCCCACAAATGAAATGAGGATTGCCTTTAGCAAGAATGAGTTTGACAGTTTCTGTGTAAACAAACGTTACAAATCCAAACATTCTCTTCTGTTGACAAGGAATCCTCACATCTTCCACAAGTCCAAACTTGGAGAAGTAGTTTGAGACATCATGTTCGGTGAAACTACTCTCTGCTGGAAATGTCAAGTAAATCTGTTTGGAACCAGCAAGGATCGCTCCGTGTTCGTTTCTCTCTTCCAAGTATTCCACAAACTTTGATACATCTTCTGCTAATATAACCGAATGCTGCCCATGAGGCCTAAGATTCAAAAATGAAATAAATTAGCAATGAAAGATAACATTAGATAGACCGGATAACTCAGCCATGTAACAAACTAACCTGTCGATGAGACGGATGGTGTTCTTCAAGCGAGCAAGAAGCTTGGTGAGGCTATAGCCAGCTTTGCCATGTCTCTGTGACTCTGTGAGATACCCTTCAGCTTGAAGGTTCCTACCGTATTTTTCGAAGTACATCATTGGCAATGAAGCTATGGAAATCGGAGCTCCTCTTCTTGATTTAAGCAGTTCGATGATCTCTCCTTCAAGCTTCTCTAGTGATCCAGGAGAAACAACGTGCTCTTGATCATCACTTGGATTAAACATCTGAGAGAAACTCTCTCTCTCGGGTATGACCTGCCCGTGGAAGTACCGGCAGTTGTTGCCGTGCTTGCAGAACCCTTTGCTGAAGTAATGACATATTTTCACCGGAAACTCGGGTAAGCTCGGTGATCTCCTGCTCGTTCTCAAAGGTAAACATTGCTGATGATGATCCCGAGAGAAGAAGCCGTTAGAGAACTCAGGGCTTGTTGTCACTGAATCCTCAAAATTCAAGAACTGGACATTATCAACCTCCGTTGAATTCTCCCAAAAACCGGTTCTCAAAGGAGGAGAAACCGATACCAAGGGAGGCCGACCGGTGAAAGATCCGAAACCATGAGGTGTAGGAAGGTGATCAGAAGGAGGGCTGTGGTAACGAGGGTCTTTAGCTAGTTCGCATTTGACGAAGTTGATCATGGAACACATCACGGAATCAGGACAGAAGGCGAGACGGATCATGTCGCGGTCGCCATGTTCTTGCATCAACAAGAGATAACCAATGATTTTCGAAGCATTTTCAGGTTCAAGTTGTTGGATTCTGTTGTGCACAACGTTCATCGCCTCTGTGAAATTCATCTCTAATAATGTCTTTTCCGAAAAGTCTTCTGCAAAAAAAAAAAAAAAAAAAATCACTCAAATTGTTCACTACTACTTCATTATTACTGCACAGGATAACAGAACAACAAGAATAGAGTAGAAACGTGAGACTCACTCAAGAATGCACATGTTAATAATTTTACGAAAGTGGAATTTACATTTTAAGTCAAACAAAGATATGGATAAAAGGAACAACGAATTAGATCTGAGTCATGCTTATACAATCAAAACATCATTTTAACCATCCGTTGGTAAATCTATAACAGTGATTTAAAAAGCAGGAAAACGGATTACCTGAAAGAAATAAGTGTTAGAGTCTTCTTTTTCTTAAGGTGAACGATGAAGAACAAATAAAAAAGAATTTAGATGTGTAACCTTCTTAATGGATCTGTTCGTGAATTTCTTCCATGTTCAGAGACTCAGATACTTTCAGCGTTTCTCATGGACAAGTTTCTGGTAAAACATTGTGTCAGATAATAAATATGTTTTAACACAATCCAAACAGAGGTAACGATCTTTGTTCATATGAAAAAAAAAAACAATAATATATTGAAAAACTTGACATAGATTAATCATAATTACCATTGCTAATGACAATTATGGCCAGTGCGGGCGCTGAGACAAACCTGGATTATTATTATTTTTAAATGAAATATGATTTAGTCTCTGTGGAAGGAAACTGAAAGGGGCTTAATTGAATAAATTAACTCAAGACCGTGAGAACCACAAACGAAAGAGAAGAACAGCACTTTTAAAAACAAAGGTAAACAGGAAAGGAAACAGAGAACGTAGAAGACAACAAATGGGAGATCGTGCAATTTTTAATTTATTATTTTAATCTTTGCAGACTTACAGTAACTGTAAAACAGATAAGATCTTTCAGAGACTCTTGGATGTCTTTGGTAGAGAGAACAAACGATAAGTCTTAGGTACAAATTAGTTTGTTTTTTTTTCTAATAAACAAATTCTTGTTGCGAGTTGTTTTTTAAATAAAGAGCAACTTTTTGAATTTTTCTTCGTTTGACAACTAGTTCCATTCCATATCGTTACAGCAAATATCGGAACTCAGTTGGAAGAATAATTAAGCTGTAGATTTCAAGACTTTTTTAATTACGTGATATAACCTATTAAACAAATGACGTAATCCGTTTCCCGGCTTACGCTGATGTTTATTATTTAAAATTTTTGCTATTATAGTCTGCAAAGTTGATATCATGATAATATTACGATTTTGTATATTTAAAAATAGTTTTATATTATATAATATAAACACTAGGTGATTTTCCCGTACTCATGCACGGGTATAAATATTTATAAAGTAAATATATATTATAATAATTGATTGCTATTTACTTTTAATTTTAAATTAATTTATAGTTTTATGCATAATTTATATTACTTTAATTAGACATATAATTTTAGATATGTTATATCTAGTCGGTTTTGTTGTTTTTACAATCAGTCTAGTTATCATTTGGATATATTAGGTTGCATCTATTTCTCTGAATTCAATTATAAAAATTTTTATTCAAAATATATTAAAATTTTGATTAATTTTCTTATTTGCATTAGGTTGGTTTTGTCTTAGATATGTAAATATATTTTTAGAAAGATTATTTATCACTTAAGATATATTGTGCTTAGAATGAAATAAAAAATAAACTAAAGTAAATTAAAAATATATTCTGCAATCTCATGCATATATACAAATTTTACAAAAGAACTAAATTAAAACAGTTGCTTAATATTTTATTTTCATTTGTTAAGGTGTTTTGAGTCATCTTATAATTATATTTATAAAATAAATTATTATTATTATTATTATTATAAAATTATATTTTCTTATTATAGTTAAATCTATGATTTTAGATATAAATTGGATTAGTCGAGTCACTCGTGTTATGAGTATCTTAACTTACATATATTCTTTCAAATTCAAACTGAGGTATAATTATTTTTATTATAATTAAGTCAAGTCAAATTAATTTTATTTATCGTTTAAATGTGCATGTATTTTCATAATATATATATATATATATATATATCAAATTAAGTTTTGATTTAAAAATAAAATTAGAAAATAAAACGATGATCTATAGAAAGTTACATAATAAGTAACTGATACGTTTTTAGAAGCTCGTGAACACATATCAATATTTACAATAACTAAAATATTTTATAAATTATAAATGATTTTATGTCTTTTGGTTATGGTTATATTAAGTTCCACAAACATAAAAACATAAAAACATAAAATTTAAAAGAAAATTTAATATTAAGAAAACATCTAATTTTAACAATGCAAAATATAATATATCTACTCATTAAAGTGTATAGTGTGATTTTAAAATATTTTGTTATTTGATCAAAAGATGTTTATTGTTAAAATTTATTTTTCATTTTTAATATCTCTTAAAAATAAGTAGTAAAAAATTGTGATTGTATATGAGAAATCTTATTATATAAGTAAAAAAAATTTATAGATATTTTTTGCTGTAATTGAAAGATATTATGGTCAAATAAATATAAGAAAATACAAATAACATTTCATTAATACTAATTATAACATATTTTAGTCAATAAAACAAAAATCCGTTTATGTTATTTAATTATTTTATGTAATTATCTAAAAAAATAGGTAAATATATTAAAAATATATATGTTACTGTGAAAATATATATTGTTGTACTGTTTAAAATTATGTTTTAAAATCAATAATATTTATTTTTCTAATATCAAAATTATCTGTGAAAATATAAATATAAAGAAAGTATATTAGTATAATTTATGTTATTTAAAAATATTTAAAAATGAAATATTACTATTTTGTGAACTTTCCTTTTTAATGAAATCATATTATTTATACATGTATTTTCGTTTTAAAATTCTCTTTATAAAATTTCTAATATTTCCTTTTTATTATTTATGTTATTTGGAAAATATTAAAAAGTAAAAATTAATAATAGTATTTAAATATAATATTTTAATTCATTAAGGGTATCATCGTAATCAACCACTGTGAGAGTTAAATTGAGTGCGACACGTAGGAACCGACTTCTCAAATAATATTATAGAGATTAATTATAAATATACTGTTTAATTTTGGTGATGCATATATTTCAAGAGATCGCTAACTTAAGCATATGTTACTAGATTTTGATCCGCACGGATGTGCGGGTAACATTTCATTTTATAAATATAAAATTTTTATATTATATTTTGCATACAATTATTTTTAGATAATATATTGCTGTCACTTTAAAATAAATAAATAGATAATATATAGTTCTAAATATAAAAATTTAACATATGTTAACAATTTTATTTTTTTTGTAAAAATTATTAAATAATTTACGAATTTTAATTTTTTTAAAAGAGTGAATGATATTTTAATCTTTTTAAAAGGTGAATGATATTTTAGTCACTTAAAACGGTGAATGATATTTTATTTATTTTTTTAAATAAAAATTATTTTTCAAAATATATTAGTTTACCAATTTAATATAATTTTATATTCATTTATTACTTCTATTTTAATATAATATAGACTATACTTATAAAATTTATAAAATTAGCATATAGTTTTATTATATTTTTTATAATAAAATTTAATTAAAATTAATTTATAATAATTTCTATTATACAAAACATTTAATCAGAATCTAATTATACTATTAACTACGAAATTAATCAGTGCATTAATTAAAAAAATATTTAATTTTAAAAAAGATTTTGTTAGATTATTTTCTCAACAGATTTTGTTATTACTAAAACTAAAATTTAAATGTACAGTTAAAATATATTTGTTATTAATATCCTTATAATTATTTAAAACTGTTATACATTAAATAAACTAATATAAATAATCAACAAATGTAACTGAATATATGGATCTAATATGACTATTTTATAGTAGATAAAAAGGTACTTCTCTTTTAATAGAAAAGATTTATATACAATTCAAAAAAAAAATCAAACAGTTTAAACAATGGGATAATTTGTAAATTACTCCATAAACAGTTTGTTTTTTGATAATTGCATTTTCTATTTTGCTTTTTGAAAAATACACTTTCTTAATTGTGAATTGACTATTTTACCCTAATTAGATATTTCAATAATTAATATATAAATTCGAAATTAATAAACTAATATTCAAAATTAATAATCTAGTATCCTTAAAATTAGTTATTTATGTTTAAGATAAATATTGTGTGTTGAGATAAACATGTTATTTTAACATTTAAATTTTACAATAACAAAGATTATTATGTAAACTATGATTTCTTTTGACGACTATATCATGAAATTTATACAGATTTTTCTTCAACTTATATAAACAAGTCACGTTAAAAGAAAAACAAGTCACTTTCATCTTTCTTAAAGTAGTTATCTCTCTGAACCTGAACCAAGTAAGTTCTTCTTCCTTTTTATGTTATACCAATTGTCGTACTATAACACAATTAGAACTTACAGTGATTATATTTGACTTTGAATACGAAAACAAATTACAGTGATTATATTTCATCGCTTAGTACTTCTTCTTCTTCTTATGTATCATGAAAATCCTCTAAATTTGTTTAAGCCAATGATTTGATTCATATATCTTACAAATTTTTTATTTATGTTTATATAGAGATGGAGCACAAGATTTAAAAGGAAGTAATGGAAAAGAAAGACAGGGAAGAACAAACACATACCAACATGTTAAAGTCACAGAAAACAAATGGTGTTGCTTGCATTGAAGTCTTATCGAGAGATTAGTTTCATATGTATATGAAAGAATTGGAAGAGATTCTGAACAGTGGATTCACAAAGCTTAGTTCTGAAATTTCTATCCTAAATACTAAGTTAAATCATCTCGACAAAAACTTGAAAGTTTTAAAAGGTAAGCAAAGGTATTATCTTTGAAAGATTATTATTGTGAAATTACAGTGATTATATTTGACTTTGAATACGAAAACAAATTACAGTGATTATATTTGACTTTGAATACGAAAACAAATTACAGTGATTATATTTGACTTTGAATACGAAAACAAATTACAGTGATTATATTTGACTTTGAATACGAAAACAAATTACAGTGATTATATTTGACTTTGAATACGAAAACAAATTACAGTGATTATATTTGACTTTGAATACGAAAACAAATTACAGTGATTATATTTGACTTTGAATACGAAAACAAATTACAGTGATTATATTTGACTTTGAATACGAAAACAAATTACAGTGATTATATTTGACTTTGAATACGAAAACAAATTACAGTGATTATATTTGACTTTGAATACGAAAACAAATTACAGTGATTATATTTGACTTTGAATACGAAAACAAATTACAGTGATTATATTTGACTTTGAATACGAAAACAAATTACAGTGATTATATTTGACTTTGAATACGAAAACAAATTACAGTGATTATATTTGACTTTGAATACGAAAACAAATTACAGTGATTATATTTGACTTTGAATACGAAAACAAATTACAGTGATTATATTTGACTTTGAATACGAAAACAAATTACAGTGATTATATTTGACTTTGAATACGAAAACAAATTACAGTGATTATATTTGACTTTGAATACGAAAACAAATTACAGTGATTATATTTGACTTTGAATACGAAAACAAATTACAGTGATTATATTTGACTTTGAATACGAAAACAAATTACAGTGATTATATTTGACTTTGAATACGAAAACAAATTACAGTGATTATATTTGACTTTGAATACGAAAACAAATTACAGTGATTATATTTGACTTTGAATACGAAAACAAATTACAGTGATTATATTTGACTTTGAATACGAAAACAAATTACAGTGATTATATTTGACTTTGAATACGAAAACAAATTACAGTGATTATATTTGACTTTGAATACGAAAACAAATTACAGTGATTATATTTGACTTTGAATACGAAAACAAATTACAGTGATTATATTTGACTTTGAATACGAAAACAAATTACAGTGATTATATTTGACTTTGAATACGAAAACAAATTACAGTGATTATATTTGACTTTGAATACGAAAACAAATTACAGTGATTATATTTGACTTTGAATACGAAAACAAATTACAGTGATTATATTTGACTTTGAATACGAAAACAAATTACAGTGATTATATTTGACTTTGAATACGAAAACAAATTACAGTGATTATATTTGACTTTGAATACGAAAACAAATTACAGTGATTATATTTGACTTTGAATACGAAAACAAATTACAGTGATTATATTTGACTTTGAATACGAAAACAAATTACAGTGATTATATTTGACTTTGAATACGAAAACAAATTACAGTGATTATATTTGACTTTGAATACGAAAACAAATTACAGTGATTATATTTGACTTTGAATACGAAAACAAATTACAGTGATTATATTTGACTTTGAATACGAAAACAAATTACAGTGATTATATTTGACTTTGAATACGAAAACAAATTACAGTGATTATATTTGACTTTGAATACGAAAACAAATTACAGTGATTATATTTGACTTTGAATACGAAAACAAATTACAGTGATTATATTTGACTTTGAATACGAAAACAAATTACAGTGATTATATTTGACTTTGAATACGAAAACAAATTACAGTGATTATATTTGACTTTGAATACGAAAACAAATTACAGTGATTATATTTGACTTTGAATACGAAAACAAATTACAGTGATTATATTTGACTTTGAATACGAAAACAAATTACAGTGATTATATTTGACTTTGAATACGAAAACAAATTACAGTGATTATATTTGACTTTGAATACGAAAACAAATTACAGTGATTATATTTGACTTTGAATACGAAAACAAATTACAGTGATTATATTTGACTTTGAATACGAAAACAAATTACAGTGATTATATTTGACTTTGAATACGAAAACAAATTACAGTGATTATATTTGACTTTGAATACGAAAACAAATTACAGTGATTATATTTGACTTTGAATACGAAAACAAATTACAGTGATTATATTTGACTTTGAATACGAAAACAAATTACAGTGATTATATTTGACTTTGAATACGAAAACAAATTACAGTGATTATATTTGACTTTGAATACGAAAACAAATTACAGTGATTATATTTGACTTTGAATACGAAAACAAATTACAGTGATTATATTTGACTTTGAATACGAAAACAAATTACAGTGATTATATTTGACTTTGAATACGAAAACAAATTACAGTGATTATATTTGACTTTGAATACGAAAACAAATTACAGTGATTATATTTGACTTTGAATACGAAAACAAATTACAGTGATTATATTTCATCGCTTAGTACTTCTTCTTCTTCTTATGTATCATGAAAATCCTCTAAATTTGTTTAAGCCAATGATTTGATTCATATATCTTACAAATTTTTTATTTATGTTTATATAGAGATGGAGCACAAGATTTAAAAGGAAGTAATGGAAAAAGAAAGACAGGGAAGAACAAACACATACCAACATGTTAAAGTCACAGAAAACAAATGGTGTTGCTTGCATTGAAGTCTTATCGAGAGATTAGTTTCATATGTATATGAAAGAATTGGAAGAGATTCTGAACAGTGGATTCACAAAGCTTAGTTCTGAAATTTCTATCCTAAATACTAAGTTAAATCATCTCGACAAAAACTTCGAAAGTTTTAAAAAGGTAAGCAAAGGTATTATCTTTGAAAGATTATTATTGTGAAATTATGGTGATTGTAATGTGTTTTGCAGTCAGTGAAAAAGGACCCGAAGACCACTTTGAATACAACAGAGTCTACAGATTCCTCGCCAAATAAATATTGAGAAACAAAAAGACAAATGAAATGAAGACGATAGATAAGAAAATAAAGAAGTATGGTATGTTAGTGGATACTAGTGAAGGAATGGGAAGACGTAAGCAAGTTGTGAAATCTTATGATCCGTTTGCTGTAGTGGATCATGGTAAAGATGGATGGTTAGATTCATGGATGAAGATACACAGGTAAGTATTTCTAAACAAGTTTTTGGTGATATATTAGTAATATCTATCTTATCATTTACATTGTGATTTGCAGAGATATAACAATTGAGCTTATTGAACCAAGGACTTGGTTAAGTGAAGAAGTAAGTATATTATAAATGTTCTTATAATCGAAAACATTCAGTGTACATCTACTGAATTATTTTTGTTTGATGCAGCATATTGACGTTGGTATGTCTCTTATGAGAAAAAAGTTAGGAGAAAAATCATGTCCCTTTCACAGTAAAAGATTGGCGTTTCTGGATGTACCATTTACATTGTTGATCTCGAAGAGCTATCAAAGTTTTTGGAAGATCCAGAGAATTTTGAGTGGAGCTCTGAGTTTATCAGCTACTACAATGGTATTCTACCTAAATGTGAAAGAACACATAAGAAATTTGGTGTTGATGTCGATGATGCGTATGTGGTGTTAAACATTAAGAATGTCCATTGGATCGCTTTGGCTATATCAATTCTTCAACGTACCATTGAAGTGTATGACAGTAGTTTGATGCTCTCTGGAGATGATGAGATAACAGAGTTTGTGAAGCCATATGCAATGATGATTCCACATCTTATCAGATCATTGGTTTCTCCAGCTGACCAAAAGGCTTTGAGTGATGCTGAGTACACAATTGTAAGGTGTAAGAAGATTCCACAGAACATACAATCTGGTGATTGTGGTGTCTATGCTATCAAATATATTGAATGTCTTGCATTAGACGTAGATATGGAAGCTGGACTGTGTGATGCTAACATCAAATTCATCCGGAAAAAGCTTGCAGTTGATATGTTTGCTGAAGGAAATCACTTTGATGGTTTTTAGAAGCATTACCTTTGTTTGGTTTTAAAAGTTTAGGATGTGCTTTTTCTGTTTTTCACTTTGTCTTTGACGTTTTTAGAAGCTTTTACTTAGGTTTTCAGTTTGCTTTTCTATTTAATAGCATATGTGTTTTTTAATTTCACTCTCTAGTCTCTCAATCTCGTAATCTCTCTCTCTCTGAATCGCTTAAGAGCTCCGTTGAAGAAGACGATGACTCGTCGTTCACCAAATAAACAAGAAGCTTCCTTATCTTGTGAAGATCACATCTCACTTAATTTTTCTCTCTTCAGGCTGAGAGATGACATTCTTTAGTAGATGATAGGTGCATATTCCACGTTGAGCTAGCCAATGGATACACTTTTGCAACTGCTTTTGCGATGGATAGACATCTGTCAGATATCACTACTAAACTAGGATCATCAGATACAATAGATGTCAATCGGTTGAAAAACCATTCCCAAGATGCTTCATTCTCAGCATCAACTATCCCAAATGCAAGAGGATACACATGAGAATCACCATCCTGAGCTGTTGCAACTAGCAAAACTCCCTTATATTTTCCTTTCAAGTGGGTGCCATCAACAACAACAACTTTCCTCATGAATTTAAAACCCTTGGCAGAGGCAGCAAAGAAGAAAAACAAGTACTTGAACCTATGCTCAGCATCAACCTCGAGGCATGCTATTGTACCCGGGTTAGCCATAGCAAGCTTATGCATGTATACTGGAAGCTGCGCATAGCTACTTTCTGGAGAACCTAATACCTCTGTCTGAGCATCTTCCCTAGCTTTCCATATCTTCCAATATTTTGAATCAAGACCATATCTCTTTTTCATTTCGAAATCAACTCCGGTTTCATATTTAGACCTGAATTCCCAAAGTTTTCCAGAAGAAGCTTACTTATAACTTTGGAAGAAGCTCTCGGTCCACCAATGTTTCTGGAAAAACATGTATGCTTGTTGATGTACTTTGTTACCCAGAAAAACTCACTTGTCGGATTAGTCTTGGCAGCTCTAACCATCCACTTGCAGCTTGTATCTGCACATTTGACAACTAACAACTTCTTGTCTGACTTGCTGACAACAACTCGGAATTTGCGTTCAATCGAAAGCATCCGTATACTCCAAGACAGCTCTGCTTTATTCTTGAACCATTGACCCTTTTCAATGACTTTGCATCACTTCCACTTCTGGTTCTTCATTACTATTCTCTCTGTTAACATTCTTATTCTTATTCTTGACCGCTGCAGTATCTTCACGATTGACCGTTGCAGTATCTTCACGATTGAAACCTTGATCATGGTTCCCTAGGATTCCATTCTTCACCGAGACGCAAAGACGCAAAGGCGTGGACTTACAGATTTCACACATAGACTCCCATTGTCTATCAGTGTTCACAAAAACAGGAGGGGTATCCTTAGGCATATCTCGAAGCATTGATTCCGGTAGTGCATAGCTAAGTTCTAACTCATTACCCAGCCTATTGACACCGAAATCTTCATGAACCATCTCGTCAAACTTCAAGCCTTCGTTAATGGTAAATAATTTACCTCCTGATCTTGTATTCACCATGAATTTCCATGATTCGTTATTCAGCTTCCACTCTCTTAAAACTCCAGCCAAATGCAACATGATTTTCGTAAAAGAAAAAAAAAGCAGAACTGTTGGTAGAATAAAATAGAATCAGAATTAGAAACTGATATTTGATTTATGAATCAACAAACCTCTCTTAATGAGATGAGAGGAAGGAGATGAGAAGACGAAGACGACGTCTTACTTTAAAAAAAAAAAAATTAAGATATTATTAAAAAGAAAGATATTGTGTAGATTTATTTGAACAAAATCAAATAGATTCAAATTTTATTTTTATCCCTTCTCTAACGATTTTTTTTAATCATTTTAAAAATAATATATTAGAAACAGAGAAATATTAAAAATGGACAATTACTTAAATTTATGTATATATAAGTGTATTTTTCAAAAAATTTAAATAAAGGTGTAGTTTTCAAATTTTATTCTTATTGGAGTGTATTTTTCCAAATTTTCCCTTAAACGATTTGCCCTTACATTTGATTATTGCATTTAAAGTTCAATTATGAATAGGTTGTTTTTGAACTTAAATAATGTTGTTATTTTATCAAATTTTAAATAGTATTTATTACATTTATAAAGTTGGTACTTGCTAATTTTAATTTGTTTACATTTCTTTATGGCTTCCAATGTTTACAATCGCCCCACCCCGCAGTCAACAATAACAAAAATCTCTACATGTACCATATATCTATATGTTTTTATAACTGTTAGAACCGCACCGCTGTTGAACCGCTTGTCCCGCATCGTTTAAACCGCAGTCACCATTCGGAGCCTATATATAATTCTCATCCGTACATGGATTTGGCTTGTTCTGAATTATAATATGTTTGATGCTGTCACGTATAGTTTAAAGACGAGTTTCATATGGTAGATAGACAATCTTCCAAAATTATTTTGAAAACAATAATAATATGGTCTTAAGAAGCGACATACAAAAATTTATTGAAAATATATTGAGTTAAATCAAATACAAATTAGACCAAAACTATTTCGGTTCAATCAGATTTTGGACATATACCTAAATTCAACTGAATTCGGTTAAACCTGAACCGAATTCAATCCAGTTTTTATAATATTCTGAATGGAATTGAAATCCATAAGCCCAAAAACCAAATATACTCAAACTGAAACCCGATCAGGATCCCGATTACCCAGTCTTAATTTCAGCTTTTGACAGCTTTTCTTAGCATCATCTAACTCTCTAATCGACTCATCTGAACCGTTGACAAACCCATACCAATAACCAAAACCGAACCGATCATGAAAATTCATTCGACTCCGTTTCCTAACGCAATTCAAAACAACTCTGACACTCACCTTCTCTCCTCCTTCATAAACCCTAAAACCCCTTTCTCGCTCTCTGCAACTCAGCGGACATGTTCTCTCCACTTACGAAGAGACCTAAGCAAACCCCTCGCACTCCACTCCATCGATCCGCTCCGCAGGATTCTCCAGTAACTCCGGCAACTCACAGTCGCGAATCGGCTAGCCGTGACAATCTCATATCAGATCGTCCCGCCACTGGAACTCCTGCACCTTGGGCTCCTCGTTTGTCTGTTCTCGCTAGGTATTTTCAACCCCCACTCTCTCAAAAGTTTGCTTACATTTCCCCAGATCTTGTATTGATAACCCTGTTACATCGTCTTTGTTTATGCGAAGAGTTTCTCCTGTCAACAATGGCGGAAAAGGAGATGATACGGACCAATTGAAGCCTGTGTTCGTTGGAGAGTTTCCCCAATTGGTTAGAGATGAACAAACACGCTTCTCGAGGAATAATACTCATCATGGTGAGTACTCTTTGCAATTGATCGAAACAAGGGAGAGTATGTGTTCTTAGTTTTTGACTTATTCTTCTTCTTCTCCAGGTGATGTTTGTGTATCAGGTGGGATGGACAAAGAAACCTGCCTTTCTTGGTTTATTACTGGAACTAAACTTTTTGTTTGGAGTCATTTGACAACCTTACCATCGAGAAAATGTGTTGTTCTTGAACTTCCTTTGGCCAATCAAGACTCTGGGAGTGCTTTGCAAGATGGGAAAAGCTGGTTGGTTAGTGTTGTCTCTTGGGATACTTCTTCTGCTGGTCGATCTCGTAGTCCTATTGGTATTGTGATGGTTAACAGAAAAACTCGAGGTGTTGTGTTCTGGTCGGACATCTTTTCTAGTCAGGGAGCTGCGCCTGTTACTAGTCTTGGATCTTTTGACGAAAGTGGTGTGTGCAGTTCACCTAAGGTCAGAAAAAGCTCGCGACTTAGCAATGGGATAAGAAGCAATAGATCAGGATATAGTGATCTTAATGCTTTGATTACTACCCCAGTTGATACAACAGAGCGCGTTTGTATTGCTGTCGCGTGTAGTTCCAGCGGTGAGCTATGGCAATTTACTTGTAGCCCTACGGGCATTGAAAGTAATCAAATACATTTGGACGCCAGCTCTTCCTCCATGAGTGAGGGTTACCCGAGGTCTCTGGTCTGGCGGTTTCCGCAAGGATTGGCTAGAGAGTCTTGCTGTCAATTTTTCATGTTAACAGATTGTGACATACATTGTTTTACAGTTGAGCCTGATCTAACTGTTTCGGAAGTCTGGCGTCATGAGATTGTTGGCACTGATGGCGATTCTGGTATCAAGAAAGATATAGCAAGTCAAAAGCAAATCTGGCCTCTGGATTTACAGGTGGACGATCAGGGTAAAGTGATTACCGTTCTTGTTGCTACGATCTGCATGGACCGGGCCAGCAGTTCAAGCTATACACAGTATTCGCTTTTAACCTTGCGACAAAAATCTGAGACGAGATTTGCAGATGGCAAAGAGGAAAGGGTTCTTGAGAAACAGGCTCCAATCCAAGTCATTATCCCAAAAGCAAGAATGGAGGATAAAGACTTCTTGCTCTCTATGAAACTCAGAGTTGGTGGTAGACCTCAAGGGTCTGCTATGATTCTTTCAGGTGATGGAACAGCCACAGTCTGCTACTGTCATGGTAACTCCACCCGCCTCTATAAGTTTGATTTACCTTATGATGCTGGCAAGGTCTTGGATGCTTCCGTTCTCTCCTCAACTGACGAACATGAATGTGGTGCATGGACTGTGCTAACTGAGAAAGCTGGAGTGTGGGCTATACCGGAGAGAGCTGTCGTACTTGGTGGAGTTAAACCCCCAGAGAGAAGTTTGTCTCGCAAAGAAAGCTCAAATGAGAAATCACGAGATGAGACAAGGAGCACAACATATGGTATTGGTAGAACTGCTAGACTGGATGAGTCTGATTTACAATACAGCGAAGACAAAGTTGATGCTAAAATGGGAGGTTTTCGTCAAACAGCCCGTGATGAAGAGTCAGAAGCTTTGCTTGGTCAGCTATTTGAGGATTTTCTGTTATCTGGGAAAGCTGATGGTTCCTTGGGGAAGCTTCATCAATCTGGTGCATTTGATAGAGATGGAGAGACCAATGTTTTTGCTCGCAAAAGCAAATCTATAGTCAACACATTAGCTAAGCATTGGACAACAACTAGAGGGGCTGAGATCGTAGCTATGACTGTTGTATCTACACAATTGGTGGAGAAACAACAGAAGCATGAAAAATTTCTACAATTTCTTGCCCTATCCGAATGCCATGAGGAGTTGTGTTCTAATCAGAGTACCTACTTTGATCTCTGACTGTTTTTATAAACTAATGTAGCATGATTCTGTTTCATGTTAGTTTAATGCTTGAAGATATATATCTCTACATTAGAAGAAATTTGCTCCCCAATATCAGCTGGGTAGTTCATGTTTAATGCATACTCTGGAGGTGTTATAATATTATGTCTGGCATAAAATCTGACTGCTATGCTAATGCATCTCTTTTTATGGCAGGGCATTCTTTGCAAATAATTTTGGAAAATGGTGAAAAACTTGCTGCAATGATTCAACTCCGGGAATTGCAAAACTTGATTAACCAGAGCCGCTCAGTCAGATTTGGCTCGCCGCATGGTGCCTCAGAGGATCAGGTTTCAGGTGCCCTTTGGGATCTTATCCAATTTGTAGGGGAGAGAGCCCGGAGAAATACAGTTCTATTGATGGACAGAGATAATGCTGAAGTTTTCTACAGCAAGGTATCTGAAATTGAGGAAGTATTTTATTGTCTGAACAAGCAGCTAGAATACATAATCAGAGCTGAACAACCACTGGGAATTCAAGTGCAGAGAGCCTGCGAACTCTCAAACGCATGTGTTACAATTCTTCGGGCTGCCTTGGATTACAAAAATGGGCATCAGATGTGGTATCCACCACTTGAAGGTTTAATACCTTGGCACTCTCGGCCTGTTGTGTGTAACGGGCTGTGGTGCATTGCGTCCTTTATGCTTCATCTGTTAACTGAGGGATCTAGGATTGATATCTCTGCTAAATCCGAAATATACATGCATCTCGAAGTGCTTACTGAAGTTTTACTGGAAGCTTGTGCTGGTTCTGCCACTACTAAATTGGAGTCAGAAGTAGACAAAGCTTTGCTTGATGCGTACTGGACACGGCGAGATACCATTTTCGACTGTCTTTATGAACAGGCCAAAGAGTTTATGGAAGCAGATTTCCAGGTTAGCATGTTCTTCTCATGCAGTGCACTGCATATTATTTTTGCTGTTAGTGACACATCATGACTGGTTTTGTATCTGTAGAACGTCAACGAAAGAGCTGAAATGACAGATGAAGACATCTTCAAAAACCGTTGTTCAGATTTGCTTTCTATTGCGAAGCAACATGCAGGCTATAAAATTATGTGGAGGATATGCTATGATCTCAATGATACGGGTCTGCTCAGAAACTTAATGGTATGATTGACCGCAGGCTTCTCTTTTCCATGTTCCTCGAGCTTCAGTAGAGTACACAATTTGTTGTACAGTGTTGTGTCTTTCTTGTGGCATCATCCAGACATCTCTCACTTTACTTTTGTTTAGTTGTGTTACTTCTTTATCTTAGTTGTGTTACTTCTTTTCTATTTTCCTGCCTAGTTAATACCCTTGATTTTCCTGTGCAGCACGAAGGTGTGGGACCACAAGGAGGCTTCAGTTACTTCGTGTTCCAGCAACTTTATAATATGAAACAGTTCTCTAAGCTCCTACGGCTTGGAGAAGAATTCCAGGATGAGCTATTGATATTTCTAAAGCGCCACTCTGATCTGCTGTGGCTTCATCAGGTGTTTCTTCATCAATTCTCATCTGCCTCCGAAACCCTTCATTCACTGGCACTAGCACAAGATGAAGAGTCTATGACAGCTACTAATGAAAGAACGGTGTCAGAATCTGAAGATGTACAACCAACATTGGCAGACCGCAAGCGGTTCCTCAACCTTTCAAAGATAGCCTATGTGGCAGGTATGATAGTTAAATTTTCCTTGGTGTTACTGACATACTTTTTTCATACTTTTTTATGATGAATGTCACGTTTCAGATAAGGATGCTGATTCAAAATCGATTGTGATGCGCATTGAAGCTGACCTCAAATTACTGAAGCTGCAGGTTGAGAGATCTTTTCAACTGTTAATCAGCTGTGGCATTTTCTCTATAACTAGTTAAGCCGTACTTTTTTTCGCAGGAAGAACTAGCAAAAGCTCTTCCAAGCGATGAACAAACCAGAAACAGACTGTTCCAACCAGAGGAGCTCATTGAAATTTGTTTAAGCATCCAGGGCCGATGGACAGCGATAAAGGCTTTCGAGGTGTTTGCATGGACGAGCTGTTCATTCCGTGAGAAACACAGGAGTCTCTTGGAAGAATGCTGGAGAAACGCGGCAGATCAAGAAGACTGGGACAGGCTCCATCAAGCCTCTGCGAACGAAGGTTGGAGCGACAAAGAAACACTACAGAATCTAAAGAACACGGCGCTTTTCCAGGCTTCGAAGAGGTGTTATGGACCCAACCGAGTCAACGCTTTTGATGGGGACTTTGCACAAGTCCTTCCCCTAAGACGAGAGAACCCTGAGGATAAAACGTCTTCTGTAGAGGACTTGTTGATGAGCCACCAAGATTTCGCTGAGGCGGGGAAACTAATGCTAACTGCAATCATGCTGGGTTGTGTAGACGAAGATGGTATCGTAGCAGAAGATCTTTCATCTCCAATGGAATAATTGAATCGTCTTTTTCAAGTAAAAGTGACGGTGTAAATGATGTTGAGGGGATGCCATTGTTTTGAGGATGATTTGCATTTCTGTTTTATGAGTTCATATTAGTGGACTCCGAGGTTTCGTACCAATGTTTTTCTTTTAAACGCGAAGTGGACCATACTGCGTTAAAATCAGTCTAACCACAGCACAGAAACCACGTTCGGTCTAGATCAGCTATAAACCAATCCGAACCAAACCAAAAGATATCCCTGAAGTGATTCAGTTTTTCAAAACCGAATGATCCTATTTTGTGAACTATTTATTCCACTTAACAAGTTTTCTTTATATTTCAACTCATATTTCCCACCTTTGCATTATAAATGTGTAAGTATCTATAAATTATTTACAATAATATTTTAAAATTGGAACTAAATATAAGGATGCACAAATTAGTACATAGTGATCGTGTTCTTTTTCACTAATATTCATATAAATTATATAAGTCGGGACTTATTCACACTCTGGAATTATAAACCAGTCTAGTTCTAATTATGATATAAAGTAAAGGTAAAAGAAATGAAATCCAAAATATGTCAAGAAAGAATTAGCCAAAAAACCAATCCAATAAAATCTGTGAAACAATATCCTCTCACTCAGATAGAAGATCTTCCACTGCCAGGTGGTACCTCCGCAGCCTCTACATTTCTCATCCAAGGACCCAAGCAAATCTAAATCCAACTCTTACAACCAATCAGATGTTGCTGACGTGTACATCTGATCATCCCCAAACATTACCTTCTCCGTTATAAAACCCATTTGGGTTTCCACTCCTCTCTCAACTCACACTCTCTCTTCAACCCTTCTAGCTAAGAAAAATCAACAACACTTGGATCAGAAATGGCCACGTCAGCAATCCAGCAATCCTCCTTCGCTGGCCAAACGGCCCTCAAGACCTCCAACGATCTCCTCCGCAAGGTCGGTGTCTCCGGCGGCGGTCGTGTGACTATGCGCCGCACCGTTAAGTCCACTCCTCAAAGCATCTGGTACCAAAAAATCTAATCTCCTTCCTCTCTACTTTAATTAAACTTAATTAATCATTAGATCTGTCTAAAACAGCTAAAACAAACATGATTTTGTAAATAGGTACGGACCAGACCGTCCCAAGTACTTGGGACCGTTCTCCGAGAACACACCATCGTACCTAACCGGAGAGTACCCTGGAGACTACGGCTGGGACACCGCCGGGCTTTCTGCTGACCCAGAGACATTCGCCAAGAACCGTGAGCTCGAAGTCATCCACAGCAGATGGGCGATGCTGGGAGCTCTCGGCTGCACATTCCCCGAGATTCTCTCCAAGAACGGAGTCAAATTCGGAGAAGCCGTGTGGTTCAAGGCAGGGTCCCAGATCTTCTCGGAAGGAGGTCTCGATTACCTCGGAAACCCTAACTTGATCCACGCGCAAAGCATCTTGGCCATCTGGGCTTGCCAAGTCGTGCTCATGGGCTTCATCGAAGGCTACAGAATCGGAGGTGGTCCTCTCGGTGAAGGCCTTGACCCGCTTTACCCTGGAGGCGCGTTCGACCCGTTGAATTTGGCGGAGGACCCAGAGGCCTTCGCCGAGTTGAAGGTGAAGGAGCTCAAGAACGGACGTCTCGCCATGTTCTCCATGTTTGGATTCTTTGTTCAGGCCATTGTGACTGGTAAAGGTCCCATCGAGAACTTGTTTGATCACTTGGCTGATCCTGTGGCTAACAACGCCTGGTCTTACGCCACCAACTTTGTCCCCGGAAATTAATTTTGTCGTATGGATTTGCTTCACTTATCTTATCTACTTTGTAAAACCCATTAATGTATTGTTCGTGTTGTTTATGTGAATTTGGTACTTAGTGACTGGTTCTTTTCTTTGAATTAATATTTGGCATATGAATGAATCAAAAGACCAACCAATTACAACCAACTAAAGACTCAAGTCTTATTGCACAACCAACCATAGATTTTATTTTCATTGATCTGACAATATTGTCTCAAGTCAATAGAAGTCAACCCATGAATTCTATAAAGCTTAAACTTGTACACAGAATCTTACATCTAACATTTTTCTCTAACCAGTAAATTATAAACCACATATATACCATCATACACATACCATTTGAATCTCCCATTCTCTCTAAAGGGACCGATCCACCTCTCTTCTCTGTGTACACTTGCTTCCCCCGTTCTATCTAAAGACATATAGTGCTTCGAATAGATCTCTAACGACCTCCTCGTCACGTTTGAAATCTTTGCTGCTTATGAAATCAGCCAAGTCCTCCTCATCAACGAGTTTATCAGCTAGTTTTGCACCTAGCACCTTGTAGTTAACGGTTGAGTGTCCATCGGTCGGTCCTCGCACTACTCGTTTTCTCGTCGTATGACATATTATATTTTGGGAATCAAGAATCGATCAGTCCTCTACTTGTACATCAGTTTAAGCATTGAAGTTTCCATAGAGTTACTAAAATTGATGGCTTCATATAACTAAATAAACTTTGGATAAGATGTTAGATATTAGTCATGACTAATTTTGAAGCTCGTTTCATTATATTCAAGTCAATTACTGGTCCACCTATCGGTAATATGAACATCCAGAGAAAATTTTCGTTTATGTAACTTTTTGTGGAAACCGAATTCTTTGGTTTGCTCACACGAACATGATATTAGAGAGAAGATAGATAAAAACGGAACAATCCTCTAGTCTAGTTTACTAGACTAAAACCCACATAAAAGTATAAGTTCTCTAAGCTAAGTTGTTGATGTTAAATGTCCTAGGCTGCTTCGTCAAGGTCTTTCATGACGAGCTTGATTAGGAAAGGACCATTATGAGGTTTGCCGATCCCGATAAACCTTTCTTCGAATCACATACTATGTCATTTGAAAGATCGAAGGAGGAGACAAGTTTACGCTCGTTTCTACATTTTGCTGCTATACCTTGACCGAGGAAGCCCAATTGTGACAGGATTTTGATCATGGTAATCATGTTTATTCTTCTCTAATTGTCGTTATGCTTTTAGAGGTTTGTATTTTTGGGACAAAACTTTCATCTTTTCCTTGTTGAGTCAAAGTCTAATGCTCATTAAAATAAACTGTTATGTTAATTAATTTATCAAATATTCATTTATTTTATTGAATATTAATTTATAAAATTTCTGATGTGAAACTGAAAAAGTAAAATAAAACATCAAACACACAAATTTGGTGTAACAGTTGAAGTTTCTTAAACCTAGTAGTTCTGCCACGAACAATAGACTGATCCAAGTTTACAAAAAAAAAAAAGACTGATCCGTATTTGTCAGTAACTTAGTTAAAATAAATATTACTCTTAAGTAAATCTTTCAAGAAACGAAAAAAAAAAAGAAGAAGACATAAATCGTGAAAAAGCCAAACATAGGCTCTCTCCCAGAGGGAAACAAAGCGACCTGTGTGTTTAGGAAGTCATCATGCTCTGCAGCCTCTCCAAGCGCTCTCTCTCTTCTCTTCTCCTTCGATCCGGTTCCGCCGATGTTGTTACTGCGGCTGTCTCATCGTCCTCTCTCTTCTCTTACCTGGTATTCACTCGCACCCGACTTCCGAAAATTTATCATCCCAAAATCGCTTCCTCTGCGTAATGCCATTGATAAGGATCGAAGCTTTCTCTTTTTTTTTTCTTTACTAGGTTTCGGTACCGGAAACTATTTATAAATTCAAAAGTTTTAACCTTTTTGCATTTTAGTAGTAAATTAGGGATTTTGATTTTTTGTTGTTAACTTCTCTGATTCTTACAGGACGGAGTAGGAAGACTCAGGACATTGCACTCTCGTGCAACAAACACTGTCTTATCGAGAAATGGTCCTCTGTGTAGTTCTACAGAACGAGTCTTGTTTTCCATTTTTCGACGCTTCAGCGACGCCAGTGGTGGCGACACTCCTCCACCTCCTCGCTTGGACCGGGACTTTTTGGCTAAGCTATGGGTTTCTGATATGAAAAAGCTCAAGGAAAGGAAGAAGCGATACAGGAAAGCTTCTACTACTAAGCGTAGAGGAGATTATTCTGAGAATGCAGTTTATGAGCAGTCTGCTGAAGCCCATTACGAGCCTACTCGACAGCAACCACCTGTTAGCCAGTCTATGTCTGGTCCTCTCAAGCCTAAAACTTTAGATGAGGTGACTCTTTATTTTTTCCTTTGGCGACTAAACGATACTAATACTTTCTTTGTTTTTGCTTGAGATAATCTTTGTATATGTATGAACTGTGTTTATTGCTTATTAGTGCATAAACCATCGTCTAGTATCTTCTACTTGGTGTCAGTGTATCTCTTTGACATTAGTATGATCTGAAAATGAACACAAACAATGTTGTTTTGTCACTTGTGTAGATGTGTGGAACCAAGTATTGTCTTTCTGGCCAGTTTATGTGGGAAAATTTATCTGTGTTTAATTGGTTGGCTTACAGAAAAAAATTCAATTTAGCTCACTGTACTCTTCATCTTCATGATTGTCTTGTAATTGTTAGGCCAAAATTGCAACTCTGCTTGCTCGGTCTAATTTGCTGATTACAAGGGACATTGAATGGGCAAACCTGGTTCTTGGTTTCGAACAGGTATATTTTTTTCTTCCACTACTCTTGTTCCTCGTTAGACTATGTATTACCGTTGCTTGTTTCTGATGAATTAACTTTACCATGTTTGTGGCTCTGTCATATGAATTTTAATCTCTCTGCAGGAAAATCGATATGCTGTAGTTGATGTTTGCTATCCTGAGGCGGTATGTGATATCCCAACCATATAGTTCAGTTTTTTTTTTTTTTTTGCATACGAATTTTTGAGCATGGAAGGCACTACTGATCTACCTGTGACCTTGAGTTCATAATTTTCTCTCTTCCTTGACAGCCCGTGGGGTCTATCCGGGAGCAAAGTCATGTAATAATGCGGCAGGTTACATTCTCACTCTGTAGTTTTTTTTTCTATTTCGTGTATCTTTGCCTCAAGTAATATGATTATGTTGTGATACTCTAATTCGGCTGTCACCAGTGAGAAGTGTATTAGGTTTGAATATGTTAGTTTCCTTCATCACTCACTGAAAGCTTGCATTGCGTCTATCTTTTATCCTCAAACCACTAAGACTAGACCTTTGTTTATATTCCTTTGTTAGCTAAGAGAAGTTGTGTACCATCTACAACATATCTTGTTAAGCGTAGTTTTCATATGTGTCGTCCGAATGAGAATGATCTCTGTAACAATATGCAGCTGCTTCGTACCCGGCGACCATTTGTTGCTTCCATAACTGACGCTTTGGGTAATGAGCTTTTCCGGGTGAGGTTTCTTGGATTCTACTGTGTGGAAGTTTTGCTGCAAAATAAAGTATTCAATTTGTTCATCTTCATCATTTTAGGTTCGTAGACCTTTCTGGTGGATCACAAGCTCAATATATGCTGAGATTGATGGAGAGGTACACTTGTGTTATCACTTAAATACTTTACAAAACAGTGATACGATGTTTGGGTCGTCACCTCTAGTGTCTGCTGCTGGGTGTAGGAAATTGGTGTGGTTCACCGACGATGGCATCTGTGGAGAAGGATTTATGATCTATATCTCGGGTAGAGTTCAATAGTAATTTTCAAAGAATCAACATGTGTTGCTTTCTTTTTGTGAACTTATCAACATGTGTTGCATGAACCAAACATGTTGTAACATATACTTATGTTGGTGCAGGAACAAGCAGTTTGCAGTGGTGGAGAATCCAGGGTTTTGGAACTGGACATTCACTGTGAAGGATGCTGAAGGAGAAGTGTTGGCTCAAATAGATCGTGATTGGAGGGGATTCGGCTTTGAGGTTTCTGATTCTTTTTAACATCTCATGCACTTCCCACACACTAGCCAACTGAAGAATCTTGAAAACTGATAACGTAGTTTAGTTATGATGACCAATAATAAGCCTTGAAATGTTTTCTAGTGCAATCCATGTAGAATAGAAGAATCGATGCTAGTAAATGAAAAGTGTAAATGGCTCTTTATATGTAAGCCTTGAAATGTTTTCTAGTGCAACCCATGTAGAATAGAAGAACTGATGCTAGTAAATGAAAAGTCTAAATGGCTCCTTATATGTGATACAACAGATATTAACAGATGCTGGGCAGTATGTGATCCGATTTGGAAAATCTGATGCTGCATTCAAAACTGGCCCTGCTAAAATGGTAATCTCGGTGTATTTTTTATTATTTTGGTTTGAGAATAGACAATTTTGATTGGAAGCTTTTTCCTATGGCAGATAGAAGAGTTACTTGTGAAACGGCCATTGACCCTGTCGGAAAGAGCTGTTGTCGTTGCTCTTGCTATTTCTCTAGATAATGATTACTTTTCAAGACATGGTGGCTGGTAAGTACTGTAGGAATCTTTTTGGCTTATTCAGTCTCTTAGTCAATGAGACAAGAAGCTTTTTATCTGAAACCATTGTTGTTGGTGGCAGGGGTATCCCGTTCATGGCTGTGGGCGAGTAGGTTAGGTTTCCAAAAAAGCTTGAGAGTCTTGTGTTGTGTTTCTCTCAATTTAACTTTGAATATTCGAGTCTATTTATATAATGATGACCAATGGGGTCGAAATCGTATTTGTATGATACAAAGGTGTAACTTCAGCTTCTTTCTCACTCTCTCCAACTAAGCCAATATATTTTTGTTGTTTATCATTTTTCCTATTTGTATATATTAGACTGTTCTATATTGGCTGAGCGTCAATAGTTATATTTGGAGAATGTTTTCTGCCGGCATTATGTCATATTTTCTGGAATGGAATAGGTAATTTAAAAGGGAATAGCTTCTTAAAAATGCTGTATAAAAGATAACAAAAAAGCACGTTTTTGTAGTGGATGGGATTTGCCCAAAAGGAGTCGTAAAGAAAAAGAAAGACTTAGGAACCACCGAACTTAGTTATATTATTAACACATCCTTATTCCCTATTAGTCTACTGAAACAAAAGTTGTTGTGGTGTCATTTTCGTCTACACATAACCTCTCTTTTCTCTCTTCTCCACCAATGAAACTCATTACTTTTTAGTTTTATATGACGACTTTTCAATCTAATAATACAACCACATTTTCACTATATATGTATTTTGATTCTCTCTCTCCTCTTTTTTTTTGGTATATTCAAGACACAAGAAGGCCGGCTAATCTCACACCTTTGAAGTTTCAATGTCTAATCTCATAACTTTAAGGTTTCAAATTTTCAATCGAACTGAAGTGTGGTGCTACAACAAGCCATTTAAGTTTTTTTTTTTACAATCATGTGCGTCCATGTTAGCATTTTGCTCACTTTCATCCCATTTCCCAATCTATAACATATAAAATTTTAGACTTCTTGAAAGATTTGTTTTTGAGTAGACTCATTATATACAAATAAGTATATAAGAATAGATATTTGAGATTGTGAATGATATGATGATCATGAAATAAAATATCTATGAATAGAATGAGATATGTGAGCAAAATACATGTCAATGTATGATGGTATGTATTTTAATATAAAATACCAAAATGCTTTGAGAAACGGATATGACACATATCTAAATTATCAACACAAAACATATACATAGCTTAAAGTTCAAAATGTAATAATAATATACAATAAAGTAAACATGTTAAAACATTATCGAAAGTTGCCGGCTTGCAAAATCTGATATATTTTCATGGCTATCAAACTATATTGGTCGTGTTAAAAGATTTGTCAAAGATTTTGTCATGTTATTTTTATAGTTTGTGTATTTTTAATATATTCTTTTTGTCTAAGTATGTGTCCATGTGATAGTCTATTGTTCGTGTTGTTCGTAATCATTTTTAATTAAATTAGTTTTTTGATTTTAAAATTTAATTATAACACTTAGGTTTTCACCAATGCTTGTGTTATTCTAGCCGACATTATATTAAATTTTGGAGTATACGTCAAATGAAAACAATGAAGTCTGTTGAACAGACTTAGATATTGTGTTAATACATTTCAATCTCAAAGTTATTGTTGTAAAAATATTTTTGATTTTTTTTGTTTAGTTATAAGGAATAGTTGTAATTTCACTACTATTTTAAAGATATTTTTAAATTTAATTGAATATGGTATATACAATTTCTTTCCAAAGAAATTTATGTTTTACTTTATTTATTATTTTCAGTATTGTTTTTGCAGTTATTTCTAATCAGTATAAACTAAAACGATAAACTTAGAATTAAAATTTCAAAGGTGATTTGATTCATTTTTTATATTTTCAAAGTGATAAAATAAAATAAAACATCTTTCAGAGGTCCCAAAATTTGACAAATTAAAAATTCAATAATTTGTAAAAAAATCGGTGGACTTACATATTATTATATTGATGTTTGTTTGTTTAGAAAAAAAAACTGATTGTTGGGCAATTTGTCTGTGTGTATTTTCTTTCAAACAGATCGGTCAAATATTTACTTAATTAAGAATAGATATTTGAGATTGTGAATGATATGATGATCATGAAATAAAATATCTATGAATAGAATGAGATATGTGAGCAAAATACATGTCAATGTATGATGGTATGTATTTTAATATAAAATACCAAAATGCTTTGAGAAACGGATATGACACATATCTAAATTATCAACACAAAACATATACATAGCTTAAAGTTCAAAATGTAATAATAATATACAATAAAGTAAACATGTTAAAACATTATCGAAAGTTGCCGGCTTGCAAAATCTGATATATTTTCATGGCTATCAAACTATATTGGTCGTGTTAAAAGATTTGTCAAAGATTTTGTCATGTTATTTTTATAGTTTGTGTATTTTTAATATATTCTTTTTGTCTAAGTATGTGTCCATGTGATAGTCTATTGTTCGTGTTGTTCGTAATCATTTTTAATTAAATTAGTTTTTTGATTTTAAAATTTAATTATAACACTTAGGTTTTCACCAATGCTTGTGTTATTCTAGCCGACATTATATTAAATTTTGGAGTATACGTCAAATGAAAACAATGAAGTCTGTTGAACAGACTTAGATATTGTGTTAATACATTTCAATCTCAAAGTTATTGTTGTAAAAATATTTTTTTGATTTTTTTTTTGTTTAGTTATAAGGAATAGTTGTAATTTCACTACTATTTTAAAGATATTTTTAAATTTAATTGAATATGGTATATACAATTTCTTTCCAAAGAAATTTATGTTTTACTTTATTTATTATTTTCAGTATTGTTTTTGCAGTTATTTCTAATCAGTATAAACTAAAACGATAAACTTAGAATTAAAATTTCAAAGGTGATTTGATTCATTTTTTATATTTTCAAAGTGATAAAATAAAATAAAACATCTTTCAGAGGTCCCAAAATTTGACAAATTAAAAATTCAATAATTTGTAAAAAAATCGGTGGACTTACATATTATTATATTGATGTTTGTTTGTTTAGAAAAAAAAAAACTGATTGTTGGGCAATTTGTCTGTGTGTATTTTCTTTCAAACAGATCGGTCAAATATTTACTTAATTAAAAAAAGAACATTTATATCAACAACGCATATGAATGTAAAACATGGATTTGAATCCATGTCATGATTCAGTTTCACACTAAAAAAATATTTAGACTACATGTCACGATTTTAGTTAATTAAAACTAATTGTGTATTTTATAATGTTTTCAGTAATTACCTTCCCCGCGCAAGATGATTATTGATGAGATCATCATGGACCCAAACACCACAAAAATATCAACATTGAGTGCATCAAAAGAAAAGAAAACCTAAAACATAAAAATAAATAAAATGATCAAAAGAGAATTAGAAGTCTAGAGAGAAGTGACGTTCTATAAAATAAAAATAAAATAAAAATAGAAAAAATAGAATATCATTGGCAACTTTCTCATCTCTTTGTCCAAAGAAGCCTTCTGATTATTGATCGAGTTCCCAGTTTAGTTTCTCAAGGCTGAGGGAAGGGCGCACCAACTTGGTCTAAACTTCTTCTTCTTCCATCTCTTTATTTTTTTTCTTTTGCTCCAAACAAAGATTTAATCTTCTCTCTTTAGTGAACCATGTTGTTTTGCTCAAAGCTTGGCCACGAAAACGACTGAGTTTTTGGCTTATCTTGTCTTCTTCTTCCCCTCTTCTTTTCTTCATCACTAGAAGAAAGCTTTCACCTTTTGATTCTCAAATCTTGGTTCTTGGAGAATTCTGAAAAACTTCCCCCAATTCAATTCTAAATCTCAGATTAAAGGGTATATGTGGTTCTTGGTGTCGACATGTCTATAGCTTGTGAGCTCTCAAATCCCAATTTAAAGAAGACAAAAGCAGAAACAAGTGTCGAAAAAAGGATAATAACCAAGATTCTGCTTATCCGGCTTCTATGTGGCTTACTCTGCATTTCAGCTCTTCTCTGGCTCTGCTTCAGCTTCTTATGTATATGCAACAAGAAAGAGTCTAAAGGAATGTTGTTCAGGAACCAGAACGTTAGCAGAAGCGAGATTGATTCTATGCTTTCTCTCTTCTTTGATTCAAATCAGGTACACAAACATCTTCTTCTTCAAATCTTTCTAATTATTGTTGACAAAATTACTTAAGCTTTGAATTAATTGCAAAACAGGTAACATCTTTTGAATGTCGCAAGGAATCACCTAACCCTGGAATGTGGGAGAGTTATGGTATT
>CM028694.1:1399116-1501405 GCA_016771965.1 Brassica carinata | reverse complement strand
AAAATGAATTGTTAGAAGTTTTAAGTTTTGTGTAGGGGTTCCATAAACATAGACCGGCCGGCCTGAACACTCTGCATTTAGATATTGTATAGGAAATTCTTCAAAAATTGAAATAATGGTTTGGTGGATAAGAAAACTTATACAAAGCCTGTAAAGGGAGAGAGTTATTCTATGTTCCTCTCCTTCTTCTTCTGACCTGCCACATTACAAACCTACACAATCATTTACAACACTTTTCTACTTGTTATGATTTACCTCTGTTTGAGTTAGAACTCGTAATTAGATATATCTGGACAGAGAAGCTAAAAAATAGGACATGTAGATTTTTTTTTGTTTTAAGAAAAGAAAAAATCAAGGGTTGTTTGTTTGGTCCTTATTCCTACTAAGCTTAGTTATGTACATCCAGGGGCAGACCTAGAAATTTAGTTAGACTGGGACACATAAATATTTAATATAATATATTATTATTGAAATATAATATTAAAAATAAAAATAAACTGAAATAGTTTATGACATTAAAACCATAAAAGTCTATAAAAAAATTAATATTCTCTAAATTGATTTTGATACCGAAGAACATAAAGTAAATTCTCTAAATTAGCTTTTTGACGTTGATCACATTGTTTTAAATTATATTTCCATAGATACCATAAAAAGATTATATTTGTAAATGATTTTTATAAATGAGATTCTTTTGCTTTGATTATTGTGAAAATGGCAAATTAAAGAAGTTTTTTTCCACATAAACTTTTTAGAAAAGAATCACGTATAATTCATTAAGGAAGATTAGTTTTTCTAAATATTGGACATAATTATTTGAGCTGTATAATTAAAAATTGTTATCTAAAATTGGTTTTCATTTTTATTGGGCTATGACAAATAGATTTTATTTCCGATTGGACTGTAATACATTTCTATTCGATTGTAATTGGGTGGGACACGTTATCTTTTTCACTGGTTTAAACTTTAAACTGAAGAAAAACATAATTTTATTTAGCTAATAAAAAAGTACAAAATGAGTATGTGGCACGTGCCACAGGTCCTTCAGCAGTGGATCCGTCCCTGTGTACATCTAAATTTTATTGCTGCATGTTCTTCAGCAGTGGATTCGCCCCTGTGTACATCTAAATTTTATTCACTTTGCCACATCTATACTATTGTATATTTTGATTAGTACTGGTAACAATTTTTTTGGCAAAAAGTTTTTTGTTAAATTGTTTTAAGAAGAAAAGTTATGTATTAAATATGTTATTTTGGTGACCCACCTATTCTCAAATCACACTTTTAAACAAACCCTCTCTAGGTGTTTTTCTCTCTCGGTTGATTGCACCTTTGTATTATTATATTTTCGAATTTAGATCGCTCGTGCATGTGCTATATGTGATTGAAAGAAACAATTGGAAAAAAGGGACCTAGGAATTGGGTTTGTCCCCCATAAATTTTTTGTCACAATAGAATTTTAATTACTATTAATACCCTTATACCCTTAAATTAATTTAAATTATATTTAATTCAAATACAAAATATTTGTTATTTAATTTAATTTATACATTTTAACATTAAAATGAATAAATCTCCAGATCTTCTTCTTCATAGTTTTTTTTTTTTTTTTTTTTTCTTCATAGTTGCTCATCACGCTGGAGGACAATAGAAGATTGAGACAGATTTTGATTTTGAATTTTTGTATCTCTTAATTCGATTTTAATTGGGGGGGGGGAGGGAATTAGGGTTCCGAGTTGGTTTTGTTTGTGGCGGAGAAACGAAGATGAACGTGATGGATCCGAAGGAAAGCTCCTCGAAGAGTGACAAATTGATGAGAGTAAGACCACAAAAGTGTTTATGGAAGAATTATATTAGACTTTCATGAAAATAGTATTACAAGATGCATAGTTTATATAGAAAATAAATCAACCTAATTTCCTAAACTAATATGGAATCTCTATAATATTATTTGAGAAGTCAGTTTCCTACGTGGCGGACTCACGTTAAATCTCACGATGGTTGATTACATAGATACCCCTAATGAATAAAAAATATTATATATAACTGACATTAATAATATATTTCCTTTTTTCATAATAAGATTTTAGTTAACTTTTTAATTTAATTTTCCTTTTAGAAACACACATAAATAAAAATAATAATATTTATAAAATATTAACATATAATATTGTAATAAAAGCAAACTTTAATTATTTTTTATTTTTTTCTAAAACAATATAATCAAAAACCACAAATAAAAAGAGAAAATATGAAATTTTTTATTATATATGTATATATAACGTAGCTTCACAAAAAAATGAAAATATTTTCTTTTTGAAATATTCTTCGAAAAATAATAATATATTTAATTTAAATATAATAACTTTAATATATTTTACTGTTATTTCCTTATTTATTAAATCTTTAATAGGTTTTTAAACTTAAATTTCTTTTTTTAAGAAAACACATAAATAATAAAAAGGTAAACATATATATATATATATATATATATAGATATATATTCTATATATAAAAAAGTTTTTATTTTATTTTATTTTTTATTAATATAAAACGAAATATATATATATATATATATATATATATATATATATATATATATATATATATATATATATATATATATATAAACTTTAAGATATACTTTTAAAAAATAAATTGAAAAAATGACATAATATAGATATCACTATTCAATAATAATTTTATTATAATTATATTTTATCAAATGATTAAAAATAATTTTAAACAACATAAACTGATTATTTAATATCATTTTCACAAAAAATAGAATTTGTGTGTTTTGTAAACCCGATAAAATAGTATTTTTACGATGAATATTAGTTTGACTAAATAATTAATTTTTTGTAACAAAAATTTATCATATACGATCATTTTTATTTTTTATTTTATAATTATTAACTGAAAACTCAATAAACAATTCAAACAATGTTAGAATGAAAATTAAACTTATTAATATTGCTTGATCTGAACTGAATATAAGCAAATTGATGGGATAAAAATTATGAGTTTTTGGTGTAACTATCTTATGTATTTCTCAACACTTGAATTTTTTAATTTTATCAAAAACAACATATATCAAATTATACACAATCTTTCAAAATATATTATTCAATCCAAGAAAAATATAAGTAACAAGGTTATTCTTATTTTAGTCTAATTTTAATAAAATCTTTTGATTTATTTCAAAAAAAATACAACCTAATATACCAAAATATGAATTACCAAACTAATCAAAATACGAACTATCAAATCAAACAATTGTTAATTATTTTATATATTCATAAATGTGCATGGATTTTCAAAATATTACAAGTTATGTGTATTAATGCAACTTTGATTTAATATATTTTTTCCTATTTTTTCTGAAACAACATATATATCAGATATACAAAATTTACAAATAGATGTGTAAATATAAGAGGATGAACTGAAAATTGATTAAAAATAGGGGATGAACAGAACTACTTGAAGTTACGAAAACAATAATTCAACTTTAACATAATTAAGAAAATAAACAAAAATCGTTGCTCAATTTAAAAGAATAAAAGTAACTCAAAATACCAAAAATATATATTTGATTTAATATGACATATTATATTTAGAAATCACATATCTAATTAAGATGGTAACATAATTATACTTAATACCATTTTTATTTATTTATCATACATATAAATTATAAAATAATCTAATACTTATAAACAAACAAAAGAAAATATTTAATAATTCTTATAATTTAATTATTTCATAAATATTTATACCCGTGCATGAGCATGGAAAAATCACCTAGTAGTATATAATAGATAATGATAAGTTTTCTATTCTAATATATTGATGCATATCCTAATATTGACCATTGAATTAGGTCGATCTTCTAGATCTCCCAATAAAGAGCAAAAATGGCCAGTTTGGGTAATTTTGCAAACCAGGTCCTCAAACATTTGACTAATTATGGATTTGTCCTAAAACTTTATGTTAAGTCATATTGCTTTCCGAATTAACTCCAAAATTTTCAAATGTGCAATCTAGACCAGCGTGAATTCTTATTTTGCAGCCTTCGTCCCAGATATTTTTGTTGTTTCATGTTTGCTCCAATACTTCTAGAAATATTCTTATGATTTCGCCTTAAACTTCAAGACTTGCATTTTTGAGCCTGTTATATGAAAATTCAATATATACGAAACTCAGAAATAAATCATTGATTAATCGATGATCAGTTTTAATATTATTATTATACTTAGTAGCATGTAATATTCTTATGATTAATGTGAATCTTTCGTGGTCTAGTGGCTTGTGTGTGTAATTTTCTTTTGAATAACTCAGGTTCGAGTGAAAATAGAGCATTTTGATGATTTTTTTATCTGGAAGAGAATATACTGTGCGAGATTTAGGGTAGATTTTGTTTAGATTTAGGAAAGATATTAACCGAAATTTGAAAGTTTTCCAATACTGAAGTTTCCATTTTTTTGTGATTTGGCTATAATATGTATCATACGTTAACTAGTACACTGTATAGTTGGTGAGAATCATATTATTCCCTAGGCATATCATTAGATAATAGGTAGAACAAGTTATGACACACAAACAAGTTAAGGTAAATCGTAGAGTTATTTCCATAACTTGTAATCAAGCTTCAGATAGATTAATGACATCATGCCATAATTAAACTAGACAAATAATAGCAAAGGTAGAATATATAAGAAAGTTTTGTTTGTGTTATATGCCAATGATAAATCTCTGTGTAATACTTAGTATCTCAATTCGACGAAGTAGATGGACATAATAAATATTTTATCATCAGCTAGGATATAAAATAAAATATGATTCCACTATTTTTTAAAAGAAAATTAGACATGTAAATAATCATATTAATGTTTCTAATAGTTTTGATATTTTTATATTTTAAAAATTTGATTTATTATTTTTCCCATTATAAAAGTGTAAAACATGTCCAAAATGATCAAAATGATCAAAACTCGTAGTGGGACAAACAAAATTTTAAAATATCACCTTTTTCTAATTCTCCCATGAGTTAAAGTAGGTCTGGGCGTTCGGGTACCCTTTCAGGTATGGATACTATCCATTCGGGTATCGGATTTTTCGGATTTTGAAAAACGGTCTCATTCGGGTATTACAAGAAAACCGGATCGGGTTCGAGTCGGATCCTCCCAGATCCTGGTGGGTTCAGGTTTTAACTGAAGTAATCAAACTACTCAATTCGATTCGGATATTTTATATCAAACTACGTAAACTTAGCTAAAATAACTAAAAATACCCAATTTATATAGTTCAAGTTGGCTATTTTTTGTCCGGAAATAACCATGGATATAATGTTATTTGAGTATTTTTATCCAAAACATCTATTTTCATTTATAAATACCCAAAATAACTAATGTATTAGATTTATAATTTTAATTTTAGGTATTTATACTATTACAAATATAATTTAAAATAATATTTTATATCAATATTTATATGTTTGGATATGTTCGGATACTCATTCGTTTCTCGGTTCGGACCGGAAATCCTATTTTTGGGTCGGTTTGGATAAATACTTCGGGTATGGATATTATGCCCGGCCGTATGTTAAAGTGTTAGGGGAAGAAACTACGGCTTATAAAATAATAATTATTATAGTGGTCAAATCTAATAAAATGGTGTGAGAAATTTGACCAATTAAAATAGAATTTAAATGTTCCAAAAAAAAAAAGAATTTAGCTGTTGTGATAATCCAAAACTTTTAACAGTCCTATGTTATTGTCAAGCTGCATGTATATATTACAAATCACAGACACAAATATGTATCAGTTGAAGAAACTTATTGAATGTCGGATTGTAGTAAAAGCCATGAATCATGGACCTGCAGTCAATTTCACAATAAATTGATTTTGGATCTATTTGGGAATTCATTGCAGGATTGATTTTTCGTTATTTCGTTTCCATAGAATTATTTCAGAAAGCAATTAACTAATGTCGCGACATGTAGCCACCGAATCAATTTCGTCGCACCAACTTTGTATGTGATTAATTGCTTTAGGGTGGTAAGTTCAATATAAACCTAACCAATCAGGAACATTAACTTTAAGGTTCCTGCCACCCGCACTTCTTCTGATGGATTACAGATGCGGTTGAGACTATGTAAAAGACATGAGAGAAAGCCTCACTGTTCCTTTTCTCTCTCTCTCGAAGTCAAAAACCAGATCTGTGTTTACCTCCGGCTTCCGGCGGCGCGTGCGCGTGCGTGCCGACGCCGGAGGGTTCCTCTCTCTCCTATAATCTCTCGTTTCGTCTTTGCTTTATCGTCGTACGTTTCACTCTCTCCGTCTTGTCTGTTGCTCTGTTCCTGGAGGCTAGCCGGTGTCGTCTTCGCTCGAGAGAAGCTCCGACGTTGGTTTAGTTCAGCTAGGTGGTGGAGTCACGACACGGGGTAGATGAGCCTGCGTCCGGTGGAGTCGGCTCTTAGGGTTTTGCAGGGAGTCCTTTAAGCTTCCTGGAGGGGCGGTGGCGAGTGGAGGAGGTAGTTTGACTCGCCGTTCGTTCGGACTGTTTCGGTTCGGGCGGAGGTGAGTGGTGTCGGGTTCGGGAATTTGTCCTCTCCTTGGTGTCTTGGAAGGTCGTGCCTGTTGCTCTGTACCTAGAGTGCTTTGGAGGTTCGTTAACTCAAGGCCGTGCTTAGCTTTGACTCCGTGTGTTGGTGTTGTGGTGTTTGGTACGGGTAGTGTTCCAGTGGTGCAATGGCGAGACGTCGTCCATGGCCTCTCGGTCAGCGGTGCTGTGATGCTCCTCTCGATCTCTCCCTCTTCCTGGCTGTTCGATATCACGCAACCAGTGGAGCTATGTCGACTTGTTTCACTCGGTTCTTGTTCCTGTTAGTATGTATACGTTTTGGTCGTGCCACCGATCCATCTTGAGACAGCGAAGCTCACCCATCTCCGGTTCGGAATGGGCGATTGTTAAGCGTTAGGAAGCTTCTTGTGGTCGAGAAGCCTAATCTCCCTTAGTGGCGCAATTGGTTCTTCGATACATCCCAGTACCGTGTCGTTATGTGCTTGCGGTAGTGTCGGTTAACTAACGCTTTTGCGGTCTTGGAGCATCTACGGTTCGTTTGGCTGCTGCTGTTCCGTGCCGCCTTTCTGCGTTTGTTCGTGGACAAGAGGTCTTCATTGGTCTTGCGTCCGAGCTGTCTTAGGCTTGTAGAAGATTGTGCAGAGGTTCTTGGCGATTTTCATCTCGGTTTGTTCTCATTAACCCTCTTCTACATTGCTTCGAAGTTAATTGAAGGTGACGGTTATAAGTTTCGAAGTTCATCGAAAACTAGCTATTCCTAAGGCGTCATGGGAATTCCGGCATCCAAGGCAACGAAGAGAACCTCACGCTTCCGTGGTCAACGTCGATGGTAGAGAACGGTTTTCGATTCGAAGATTTTAAAACAACTTAGCGTGATTGTGCGGGTTTAGTGGGTGAAGCGGCTTCGGTTGTAATACATTGATTTGGGAGATGTTGCTCTGATCAAACTTGTAACCCGAACTGATTGCCCGTTTACGGGATGATTTTAATATATATATATATATATATTTAAAAAAAAAAAAAATGTAAAAGACATAATTGTATACTTTTAGCTGATTCAGGTCACAAGGGATGCTATCAGAGTAAGGGCTATATATGGTTTTGGCGAGGTCTCATGCTTTGTCTTTGCAAGGTATTTTATAGGATGAGAGGGAGCCTTGATGGGGGTATATTCCCAAACAAACATTATTTGAGACATGTAGGAGAAACATGCTCCAACAGGATATCGTTTCGTATGTAAGATTGTCTTATTTTTAACCGGGGTTAGACTAAAGTGATAACCTTACATAGATAATAGGTAACTCGTATGTCTGTTTGTTTGTAAAGCCGATATATATAAATATTTACTTGGTTTGCCATTTAAATTTAATCAACGTTAAATTCACACAGTTTACTTTGATTTTCGAAAGCATTAAATAAAAGTGTTTTTTGGTTTATATGTCGTACATATTGTGCATATGTATTATATCATGCATACGACACTTCGGCTAGATTTTAGGTGCAACGTGAAGAAAACCATAGCGTATTTTATGTGTTACAACAAGTCTTTATCTTCAGAGTCAATAAACATCACCTTGACATATTCTTACATTAGGCTTCATGATTTATATGGGGTAAAAGGTCCACTTTAGACGTACGTACAAATCACCTCTAATTGATTTTGGTATTACGGCTTGGTTTGATTTTTGTAGAATGTTATACATGCAACTTTCTCTTTCTGGTCGGTTTTGTTGGAATTCCTGCATATGTAGTTTTGTTGAATATCTAGGATCTAATAATATACAGTTGAAAAAGGTATGATAGATACATCGTAAGAAAGGGTGTAAAATAAGTTAAACATGCCAAATAAGTTTTGCCTACAGCAAACAAGCGGATTGATTGATAAAAATGATCTCTAAAATTTTGTTTACTTTAATTGATGGCAGTAATCATTTTACGAACCCCATACTTTTTGCATAGTTTTTGATCCTACATGGAAGTATTAAAATTTACACCCCAAAAAGACACAGAATAAAATCCAGGGGGGAAACTGAAATATTTATTGTAATAAAAACAAGTTCATGACAAACCGGGTCTACGGTCAAGAAGATGTGTACAAGTACTACTTACATACCCATTTGGCTATTTCGTCATCGACGACATTTATGTCCCACCACCTTCCTACTTTAAGCAACCTCCTACGTTTTTCTTTTCCTCTTTCTTTTTTAATTTTTTTAATTTTTTTAAATTTTTTTTCTAATTTAATTTCTCTATTTACAATGTGGGATCCGAAAGACACTGGAAGTAGAACCGATATAAATTGAGACCTATAACGACATCACTTACCCTATGCTAACGGTCTTCGTACGTGTATGGTTAATACCATATGTTTATGGTCTTCCTATGTGGTCTGAGATTTTTATAGGAAATTTTTATTTTTTGATAAATCAAATTTGAACATTTATTTATATATTCCTCTTAAATCTCTCTGTCTCAGAGACTCAGACTGTTTGTCTAGAGACTAGGAAATTTAGAGCTAAAGATACAGTTTTGAGAAGCATTTAATTATTGCAGTTCAATTTGCGGATTCTATATATGTGTAAATTATAGATTACTTAGGATCGTCCCTGTGAGTCTGTTTCTGATTGGGATATATTTTACTTGTAATCAAGATGATTACTATTTTTATATAATTTGTGATTTGTGTTTTAGGTTTACATTTGTAAAAGATGTATATGAGATATACTATTTTTTTAAATAACTAAATTTTACTATTAGCATAGTCTCTCTCTCTCTCTCTCCACCATACGGGCGTGTTAGTAACTGAAAAATACATAAATATATCAGTGAAAGAGTATTTCAAAATGTTTGGCTTACTTTAAATTTATGGTGATATTAATTTTTATTGTGTATGTTTTGTAATTCTTTTTATAGATTATGATTATCTTAATATTAAAATGTTCATGAATACATAATATTTTACATATTTTCTCTGTTTATTCTAATGTAATTATGATAATTTTGATGATAAGTTAAATAATTTTTAATAAAAAGTCTCACATTATTTTTTTTCTTATGAATATTTTAAAAATTTATGTATTTGATATTATATTATTAACTATGTGCTAAATTATTATTTTAGATTGATGTCAAATATTTTGTTAGACCTAAAATAAAATATTGATCAAAAACAAATTCTGTATTATTAAATAATTTACCAATAATTTTGGTTTAAAACAATACGATGACGAAAATGTGGAATACTTAATAAACTTCTAAAAATTATAGTGTTAAATTTTTAGACAACTTTTTTTGATGAAATGCCATCACGAAAAATAAAGGATTCAGTTTTATTAATTGTGAAACATTATATATATATATATATATATTTATATATATATATATATATATATTCGAAACTATTGTTTTCATATCATATTAGTTCTAGTTGTTTTTAAACTATTGTTTTTCATATCGTATTAGTTCTAGTTGTTTTTATCCGAAATAGGAGGTGCGGTTGGACGAATTTTCTTTATTGAATGTGAGATCGTGTGAGAAATACAAAATAGGTCTTAATGTGAATGTTAATGAAGATGCATGAACCAAGTTAATCTCTGTGACGGCGCCAGACTAAAGAAGTCTATTCGGCTTCCAACTGACATTGATCGTATTGACAGTTGACTGAACGGGAATTGTTGCACGACTGCCACTTTCCGAAGGTTTTGTTTACAATTTTTTGGAGAAAATGTATTTGGACCGTAGTAAACACATAAAACCCATTAAACTCGAAATTAATGAAACATTGAGTTTTGATTCACGGTGACACATGTCGTCACCACGCACTCGACTTAGTGACATGGAATCGATGTGGATAGCCTAGGAATGAAGGTCGGAAAGAAAGATCACTGCTTAGCCATATTCTGGATGTAAGTCTACTGTCTCGTTTAGAGGGAGTGAGAAGAAGGTTTACATAGAATAAAAAGCTTACCATTTTATAATCGAAATCTCACCGCCTTGCATGAAGAAGCTCGTATTCAAGGTAGATTGTGGGTGATGATTTAAGAAGGAATTTAAGAAGGGAAATATGTAACTGGTAGAGATTGACAAGAAGAAGTGAAACATCTCTTAGAACTCGGTTCGTTTTATTCTCGAATGGTAGAGACGAAGGAAAAAAAACTATCTGGCGTCGTTAGAAGCGGCGTTTATAATTGGAGAAACTTATTGCTGGGCTAACTGAATTGTACAAATAAAAGGCCTATATCAAATACAAAGTTGACGTAAGAAAGCGTTAAATGAAGTGATGCATTCTGGTTTCACGGGACACGTGTCACGACCACATGATTCGAATTTGTGACATGAATGCTGAGGTGGCGTACCTCAGAAGAGAGCAAACTCAATTTTATATATATAGATATAGTATTGAGTCCTGACGATTCGATATCGCCCCGGGGCGAATGTAGCATAGTGGAAGTGGGGTCAGCTGACCCCACTTATTTTTAAAATTTATGTGTTTTGTTTACTAAATTATTTTGTGATCCCATTAAAAAATTTTAGATGACCCCACAAAAGAAAACAAATCTTAAAACAAAAACATAATCAAAGCATAAATCATCATTTTTACCAAAAAAAAACAATTTGATCCAAAAAATTTAGGTAACTGTCATTTATTTAGTTTCTAAAATATAAATAAATATAAATATATTTTATATTTAAAATTTTATTAAAATTTGACCCCGTTAAAAAAAAAATTTCTGGCTCCGCCGCTGATATCGTCCATTATAGATTACGGACCCTATAGATGCATGACGATGGATTATCCATGAGTGAATAAGTTGATTCTTTTGTGATTAGCTCATCTATGGTTCTTAATACATTGTGCATTTTGCCGAGAAGTGTTAGGGAAAATCAAGAAATCCTTTGAATGAAAAAATTCAAGAATCACGAACCAGTAATTTTACTGGGCTACCACATAGGGAAATGATTTTGATTTGTTTTCAATATGGAGCAAGAAATCAGAAAAAGTAAGAGGACAAACTGGAAAGAAGCAGAAGCATAGGGGCTTGTGTAGTGAATATCATTACATTCTTTTAATGAAAACTGCGTACATAAAACAATAAGAATAGAAACGAACCAAAAAAGTAATGAAATGGAGATGGACGACAATAAAAAAGGGAAATTACGGGAATGAAGTCAAAAAGTTGGTTTAAATACGTACGAAGGACCACTAAAATAACTTGTAATTATCGGAAAGGGAATATTAACAACACGAAAAGAAACAAAAAAAAACGAAGAGAAAATAGGAAACTGAAAAAATGATGATCTAAGGTCAAAGCATAGCAGTTGGGCTATTTACATTTTTTAATATGATCTAAAAAGACTTATGATGAAAAGAAGTTTTGACACCGTTAGGCCAAGTCCAACGGGACTGCATAACGCCATTATAGTGCAACATTTGGTGATTTCTCTCTCCAAGCGTACAGCAAAAGCAACGCCATTTTGGTGTGATTCACCATTTTGGTGTTACACCGTAGCAACAGCAAAATCTTTTTTTTTTCAATATTATCTGACCAAAAAAATACTGTATAATTATATTTGACTGCATTTCACTTATAGTATTATTTTATAATTAGATCTAATATTCTAATAGAAATTTCTTTTGTTATTTTAACATCTATTCAACATAAAATATTAATTCATATGAAAAAATAAAAAAGTAGTTTAAAAATACATAACAAAGTTTAATTCGAACACATGCAATTTAAATTTAATATAATGTATTAAGTGTTTAATGTAACAGTTTGTTTTCATAATAATATTTTAATATATTTTTGCCATATAATATATTTATATTTGAATTATAATTTTTTTAATGCGAATCAGAAATATTATTTTTGGTTACAATTTTAATATTAGTAATATCATGTAGTTATAAAATAATAAATATTTTACTTAACTATTAAAAACTAAGAGAATCTTGTTTAATAATATAATAATAAAAATTTTTTTTAGTGTAATATTTGGTGTTGTGGTTGGAGACACTAAAAATTTTAGTGCTAAAATCACACTAAAATAGTATAATTTTGACATTAAGATAGTGTCATGGGTTGGAGATGCCCTTAGACCAAGTCCAACCGAACGCTATTACAGTAAATTAGTGCAACTTTTGCAGTTTTCTCTCTCCAATCACACGGTGAAAGCAACTGTATTTTAGTGTGATTCTCTTCCTTGCTATAGTGTCACATTATATTTGGTATTGCAATGCCAAAACCTCTTTTTTTCACTATTTTTTGTTTGTTTGTTAATACTGTCTATTTAATTATTGTCTAACTATATTTCATCACACTTTATTTATATTACATTTTTATAATTGCATCAGTTATTTTGAATAAAAATAAATATACCATAACTATTTTATTATATGGAAAGTTATTTAATATAAACTATTTTTTTATATGAAAACTAATTAAAAAACATAACAAAGTAAAACATAAACACTGAAAAAATAAATTATAAAATTAAAACTAATATTTTAATATAATATTTTGATATGATATATTTATATTTGAAAACTATTAATATTTTAATATAACATTTTGTTATATAATGTATCTATATATTAATTAGTATATATCAAAACTATTAAAAACTAATAAATCTTAATTAATAATATAATAACAAAAAATATTCCTTTTAGTGTAATACTTGGTGTTAGGACTGGAGATGCAAAAAAATTTGGTGCTAAAATTACACTAAAATAGTGTGATTCTAACACTAAAATAGTGTCATGAGTTGGAGATGCTCTTAGAAAAACTTCTTCATTTGGGTAAATCCCAAATCCCAATAAAGTAATTTCTTGTAATACATTAGGATTGGACAAATCAAAAGCAAATATTCTGATATAGAGAACCATTTTTATTACACATATCACATGAATCTTGTATGTAGACTAGTTTTCAAAGTATAAATTAATCTGGAGTATTTTTTATAGACATTTACTGTAACCTATGATAAATGGCTTCCAAATCAAAATCTCTAACCTCTTTACCATTTCTCTGTATAATAGTTGCATGACAACTTTTCCCCAACGGGAGTGGTCCATGGATTATTGATACCAACCAAATTTCAGAAAGATTCTTGAAAAGCTATATTCTACTAATGCATGCAAAGTCAAATGGATGATAAATTTGCGTTGAATGTATTCTATTCTCTTTTTTCTTTCAAGATTGTATGTATTCTATTCTGTAATTTCTGTTAGGTCAAAACACATGTCACCTCAGACTATATGAGTAAAACACCATCATTCCAGCTGGTTACTAATTAAAAAAAATATCCCATATTTCTTCTTTCTGTTTTGGTCGTCCAAGAAATTACTTATCATGTCATAATTTCTGAATTTTTATTTTTCATTAGCTTTTGATACACACGCACAAATATAATATAAATATTCACATTGTACAAACATAAACACGAACACGAACACGAACACGAACACACATATAAGCACGAGTTCTTCTAAAGGAGACAAAAGCGAATAGAAGGAAAATGAAACCTTTTTTTTTTGAAAAGAAAAAGAAACCTTTATCCTTTATAAAAACAGAAAAGTTCGTCCTTATTAATCTGAAACCTTCTCCACTCGTAGAAAATCTCGATTCATCTTAGGGTTCTTTACTTCTTTTTCTTCACCATCTCTTTTCTTAATCACAGGAAAGAGAAAAATAGTTCAGATAAATCAAAATAGAAAGATTAGGGTTTTCGTGGGCTAATATCTAAATGGGTAGATGCGGAAGGAGCAACGACGGAGGGATTAGTGGAGTTAGACCGTACGTACGGTCTCCGGTACCTCGCCTGAGATGGACGCCGGAGCTTCACCAGAACTTCGTTCACGCCGTTAATATGCTTGGTGGTCAATACAGTCAGTCTTGTCAAACCAACTTTCATTTCTTTTTGTTTTTTTTTTTCTTTCAAAATATCTTACAAATTTTTTAATAGAAAAATTCCATCATCTTCATCTTCATCTTCGAGATTTAAAAGTGAATATGGGTTTGAATGAAACAGAAGCAACTCCAAAACTTGTTCTTAAGATAATGGATGTAAAGGGGTTAACCATATCACACGTCAAGAGCCATCTCCAGGTCAAACTAAGTGATGAAACATTTCATTTTTATTACTATTATTGTCTTAGCTGCTTGTATAACATCTTACAATTTTATTCACCTTAAATTTATAATAATTTGATTGTTTGTATAGTAATTTGAATATTTAAAACGTTTCTTCTTTGTTTTGATTATGCCGCAGATGTATAGAGGATACAAACCCACTCTTCTTGGGCGATCAGGTACTAAATTTTAGAAATATTTGGGATCACATATTAAGGCAGTAAATTACACTTATAACGCCATAATTGATGTGATTATGACGGTTAACTATAAACTCCAACTGTACATTTAGTCTTGTTCCCACCATTCACATCAAAATTGTACTGCATGAATAATTTTCACTGGACCCATTCTCATAAAGATATAAATACAGGTGAAATATTTATTAAAACAAGGGAAAGAGAATTTATCTATGGTCTTGTAGATAAATAGATGTTTCTTAAACTTAATGGAAAGAAAACGAAAGAGTGAAGAGAATATTCATCATGGTGAATTAATTAATGTTTTTATCATATATTTTTGGGCGACAAAAGAGAGTTCATCATCTTCAAGAAGAAGAAGACAAGACAATGAAGATCATTTTCATGACAACTTGTCTGAACAGGCAAGGAATGATTAGTCCTGTTCGTTTGGTTGACGCTGTTTTCGGCGTCGGCGTCGGCGTCTGCGTCGGCGTCGGCGTCTGCGTCATCTTAGTTTGATTGTTGTTCGTTTTGTAGACGCCGACGCCGACGCCGACGCTGACGCTGATGCTGATTGTTGTTCGCTTCAAGACGCCGACGCCGACGCCGACGCCGACGCCGACGCCGACGCTATTTTTTGGCGCTCGACGCCGACGCTATTTTTTGGCGCTCGACGCCGACGCTATGCTCGATCGACGCAGACGACTGCGCCGATGAAACGAACAAGCGTCGATGAAAAATATTGCCGCAGACGCAGACGCCGGACCTGCGGCGACCAAACGAACAGCACTATTGTCTTTTGGGTTTTCACTCCTTCAACTTTAGGTAATTTTATTTTAATTTTGTTCATTTTACTTTTTGGAAGAAATAGAAAGGGAATATTAATTTTTTTCTGACAAGTCTTTTAATTTTATTCCAGAAAATAGGTATGCTATCATAAAATTTTGTTTGAATATGAATTGTCGAATTTATTTAATTTTTGCTTTCTCCTTTTTTGTTTGGGGAGAAGAGGGCAGACTTCAGCGGATAATGATGACGATGACTTTCTTAACATCATGAGCATGGAGAGAACGAAGACATTTGCAGGCATTGGCGAGTCCATCAAATTTCAGTCTACTCACTTTCTCGAGGTAATAAAAATATATTCAATTTCAGTATATGTGGTTTCATAAATAGCCGTTACGAAGAAAAACATATTTAAGATTCAAATTAACACTCATTATATAAAAGTATAAAACCATTGAGCATTGCACGTAATGGCAACACTAGAGGGTAGGCATGGGGCTAAGTACTGAAAGTTTTCAGATGTAGAACACATTATCGATGAATTATTATTACTAGTAAACACTAATGAGTAATACATTAATTAATACTATGCCACTTAGATTTTAGACATTCGATTTTAGAAACCTTAAACAATAATACTCTTAACGATCTTATAGAATACAATCATCAGATATTGTTGGACGGTGGAAATTATCGGATCAGATCAGACTTTTTTTTTTGTCAAGCATGTGAATTGATCATTTCTTAAAGAAATGACAAAGAGATACAGAGCTCTTGTGTTCAAAAAAAAAAGAGACACAGAGTTCCTGGATCTTCCGTTTAGCTATAGTCACTCTGATTATGTTTACACCTAATTAATGTTCAGACTAGTTCATTGATTTTGTTGATTTATATAGAAGAATTTGTACATTTATCGCAAGTACCAATTTTATGTTTTCCTTCGACGTCCTCAAATTATATTTGCCTAAAAAGCAAATCAATGAAATTCCTCAAATAAAATTTTTTATTGGTCGAAAAAAATATTTACTTATATCTTGTCGACAAAAAAATATTACTTATATCTTTGTGTAGTAGATACCCAATAAAATATTTTTTTTTCTGAACAAGTTTTATTATTATTATATATAGGCCAAGCTTCTGACATTTTCATAGAGATATTTATTATGTCCCATCAATATTCAGTACTCGACATTCCTGAGTGAAGAATCAATCTTGACTTTATAACCTAATCGTAATATTTGCCGTTTCTATAACCTTGAGCTTCTAATAAACAGTAATCCATATTATTTTGAGGATTTAGAATGATTTAGACACTACTAATACATTGTGGACTAGTATTAAGTTTCGACTGTGAAATGCTATTACTAAATAAGATTTCTTTTAAGAACTAAAACTAATAGTCATCAGATACTAAGAACTTACGTCTTTGAGCTTATGTAGGCTCAGAGAACGAAGAACATTTGGGAAGAAGAAGAAGAAGAATTATCGCTGTCTCTGTCGTTGAATCATCCTTATAATTCTCAGAAACGTTGGAGAAGCAATGCGTCGTCGTCACTTAGTGAAACCAGCGAAGCAGTCTCATCTGCTTTCATTTTCAGGGATTGTCTTGGTTCTTCGAAGATTGATCTCAATCTTAGTCTCTCTTTTTCCTCCTCTTCTTCGTAGCTGAATCTTTGTTCCTTTGTTTAGTGAACATTCAGATTTTTTTTAACGATGTTCTAGCTAGGCTTCTAGATTTGTTCTCGTTCGTGATGTTTTTCTGGGCCTACATACCAATCACGATCGATTCAGTATGACATGTTCTACCGACTGAGGCACTGAGCCTAATCAATTGGAGTGGTTATGAACTTATGGTTAGACTTCATTTTCACATGAAGCACTCGGATTACACGATATGTTAGGAGGGAGATTGGATTATATATTTTTCTTGTCTGAATGAAAAATTAATGGCTCATCCGGTGATTAGTCTGTTTGCCTATTCTTTGTTGATTTTTATGTATTCTAGAAAAGAAGCATTAAACGCAGCGTTTTACCGTTTAGTAGTCGGTGTAATATAATTTATGTACGCATTAAATTTGTAAGCGTTTCTTTTGCGGGAAAAATGAATACAGAAAATTACATTATTTCTGGGAAATCGTAGTGTGACATCGTCGATGTTTGCATGTGGGTTGTTCTTATGAGTTGGATTCACTACGATCGTTGCTACTATTACTTCGAAGCTACAAGTTCTACTAAACTACCGATTTCTGGTATTCTCGAATTTACTTGGTGTAGGCCTGAACATTCGGGGTCCCAATCGGGTTTCGGTTTTTCGGGTTTGACAAAATCAGCCCCATTCGGATTATATAAAAATTCGGTTCGGGACCGGTTCGGGTTCTACCGGGTTCGGGTCGGGGTTAGTAAATCTTCAAAGAACCGGTACAACCCGATGTGCTTACGGGTTCGGGTCCCAATCGGTTCTTCGGTTTAAAAATACCTACTTTGTAACCAAAACATAAGTAAAATTGGGGTTTTTGGGTTTAAAAGTACCTGATTTGTACCTATTTTATAACCAAAACACAAGTAAAATCGATTCAAAAATAAGAAAGGAACGTCAAACATGATCATTCAAAATCAAACGAAAAGTAAACATAGTTATTCAATTGATAGAAAGAAAACCAAATAATTAAAAGTTTAAAACGAAAACTAAATTCTCATGAAATGAGAAATATTATTCAATCGAAACAAAACTAAAATCTAAAAACTTCAAGCTTCAACGGCCATCTTTAACCATCAACCTTCGTATAATATAATCACTAACCTTCATGTGATAGATAATTATTTTACATGTTTAGTAATATCTTAATGTATTTTGGATACATATTAAAGATCATGTTTGGTACAAGTTTTGAAATTTTGAATATTTCGGGTTCTATCGGATATCCATTTAAGTTCGGGTTCGGTTCGGATAATACCCATAACCCGAAATACCGTAAAACAAGATCCATTCGGTATTTATGTCGGGTTCGGATCGGTTCGGATTCAGTTTTATCGGATCGGGTTCGGTTCGGATTTTCGGGTTCGGTTTATTTGCCCCGCCCTAACTTGGTGAATGCATCAAAATGGCGAGTTTGGCTTTACGACAAGAACGGACAGTGATTTTTTGACAACCTTGAGTGCAGCTTGGGCTGCTTCAGGAACTGTTATCGATCTCTTCTAGAACCCGGGAAGAAACAAGCAGACTCCTGGACTACTTGGTGATTGTTGCATTGGATGCTAAGGCTTATATGCGTGTTTCTAACAACTCCATAAGCATTGTTTCAGCCTTGTGAGGGAATGAGTTGATTTGTCTCGAGAAGCCTATTTTATGACCCGGTCTTACTTGTAAATGATCTGGACAAGGATTGATCTCTTGAGGTCTGTTCTTGAAATTGGAATTACAGTTTTGTTTTCACGGATACTGATGCGATGGGGTTCAGGAACCCGTTTCCACGGTTTTTCCAAAATGCATTTCTACTAATGGATCAATGTAGTGGGCTAACTAAAACTTTATTGGACTGGGCCTCTTTAGTCTTTTATTTCTTCTTACAAATCCAATAAATTTGCAGTAACAAAAACTATTAGCAGAGGGGAACTTTTGTTTACACAGCAAAACATAAAATAAAATAAAACAAACTGGACTTAACGATGTTTATGTGTCAATGAATTTTAAAAATAAATTCAACTAATAATTTGATGCTTTAACCAAACGAAAACTTTGCCTTGGACACTGGTATTACTAATAGTTTCATAAATGTAACCACAGAATTATATATATATATATATATATATATATATATCTAGAGAGTTCTTGCTTGTGTATATTTGTATTAATCCATGCTAAGGTTGTTAGGAATTGTTGTGATTGTAATATTTTTTTTCTTTAAAATAATAATTGAATAACTAGCACGCGCGTTTATGTAAAGGTCAGATAACTGGAATGAAACATAACTTATATGGTTATTGTATGTGGTGCATTGGGCTACTGATTTAGTGTTGAAAGTTTGGTTATATTGCACTCCTAATTCGATTTTCGTTGGAAAGATAGTAATGCCATGTTTAGGTATTGGTAATGATTGACCCTGGATTCTGAATGATTATTAAACCCAAAGTACATTCTTGTGAACAAAAAAGAAAACTTGTTTTTAAGAGCATCCGATAAAATTGAAATGGAATAGTTAAACCAAAAACCTTATTTGTAGTGCTTGTAATCCCTAGACATTTAATAAGTTGACAAGAAGAATTTTAAAAAATTCAAATACATCTAGTTGCATTTAATGAAATACGAGGATTTTTGAAGTTAGATAAACATTCTCAAAATATTCAACGGCCATCTTTAACCATCAACCTTCGTATAATATAATCACTAACCTTCATGTGATAGATAATTATTTTACATGTTTAGTAATATCTTAATGTATTTTGGATACATATTAAAGATCATGTTTGGTACAAGTTTTGAAATTTTGAATATTTCGGTTCTATCGGATATCCATTTAAGTTCGGGTTCGGTTTTCGGGTTTGACAAAATCACCCATTCGGATTATATAAAAATTGGTTCGGGACGGTTCGGGTTCTACGGGTTGGTCGGGTTAGTAAATCTTCAAAGAACCGGTACAACCCGATGTGCTTACGGGTTCGGTCCCAATCGGTTCTTCGGTTTAAAAATACCTACTTTGTAACCAAAACATAAGTAAAATTGGGGTTTTGGGTTTAAAAGTACTGATTTGTACCTATTTTATAACCAAAACACAAGTAAAATCGATTCAAAAATAAGAAAGGAACGCCAAACATGATCATTCAAAATCAAACGAAAAGTAAACATAGTTATTCAATTGATAGAAAGAAAACCAAATAATTAAAAGTTTAAAACGAAAACTAAATTCTCATGAAATGAGAAATATTATTCAATCGAAACAAAACTAAAATCTAAAACTTCAAGCTTCAACGGCCATCTTTAACCATCAACCTTCGTATAATATAATCACTAACCTTCATGTGATAGATAATTATTTTACATGTTTAGTAATATCTTAATGTATTTTGGATACATATTAAAGATCATGTTTGGTACAAGTTTTGAAATTTTGAATATTTCGGTTCTATCGGATATCCATTTAAGTTCGGGTTCGGTTTATTTGCCCCGCCCTAACTTGGTGAATGCATCAAAATGGCGAGTTTGGCTTTACGACAAGAACGGACAGTGATTTTTTGACAACCTTGAGTGCAGCTTGGGCTGCTTCAGGAACTGTTATCGATCTCTTCTAGAACCCGGGAAGAAACAAGCAGACTCCTGGACTACTTGGTGATTGTTGCATTGGATGCTAAGGCTTATATGCGTGTTTCTAACAACTCCATAAGCATTGTTTCAGCCTTGTGAGGGAATGAGTTGATTTGTCTCGAGAAGCCTATTTTATGACCCGGTCTTACTTGTAAATGATCTGGACAAGGATTGATCTCTTGAGGTCTGTTCTTGAAATTGGAATTACAGTTTTGTTTTCACGGATACTGATGCGATGGGGTTCAGGAACCCGTTTCCACGGTTTTTCCAAAATGCATTTCTACTAATGGATCAATGTAGTGGGCTAACTAAAACTTTATTGGACTGGGCCTCTTTAGTCTTTTATTTCTTCTTACAAATCCAATAAATTTGCAGTAACAAAAACTATTAGCAGAGGGGAACTTTTGTTTACACAGCAAAACATAAAATAAAATAAAACAAACTGGACTTAACGATGTTTATGTGTCAATGAATTTTAAAAATAAATTCAACTAATAATTTGATGCTTTAACCAAACGAAAACTTTGCCTTGGACACTGGTATTACTAATAGTTTCATAAATGTAACCACAGAATTATATATATATATATATATATATATATATCTAGAGAGTTCTTGCTTGTGTATATTTGTATTAATCCATGCTAAGGTTGTTAGGAATTGTTGTGATTGTAATATTTTTTTTCTTTAAAATAATAATTGAATAACTAGCACGCGCGTTTATGTAAAGGTCAGATAACTGGAATGAAACATAACTTATATGGTTATTGTATGTGGTGCATTGGGCTACTGATTTAGTGTTGAAAGTTTGGTTATATTGCACTCCTAATTCGATTTTCGTTGGAAAGATAGTAATGCCATGTTTAGGTATTGGTAATGATTGACCCTGGATTCTGAATGATTATTAAACCCAAAGTACATTCTTGTGAACAAAAAAGAAAACTTGTTTTTAAGAGCATCCGATAAAATTGAAATGGAATAGTTAAACCAAAAACCTTATTTGTAGTGCTTGTAATCCCCTAGACATTTAATAAGTTGACAAGAAGAATTTTAAAAAAATTCAAATACATCTAGTTGCATTTAATGAAATACGAGGATTTTTGAAGTTAGATAAACATTCTCAAAATATTCCACTGACAATTACCCTCTCTCCCTCTCACTCTCTCTCTCGTTGTAAAACTTTTTCCACGTACCTTGAATTTACAAACCCTAGTTTTCAACATCAACAAGGTCATGATACTGACACGTCTTCTTGACTTCTTCATCCGTTATGTGTTGAATTTTTCAAACAGTCACCACCCTCGATCATGTTTTTTTTTTTAATAAAAAAACTCGAGATTTTAGACCGGAAATCTACTTTATTAAAATAGAGTCCTAAATTTTATCTACTTAAAATGTTATCATTTAAATTTGGACAGTTTTAATTTTGTTACTAGGATGGACCCTTTCAAGTTGATAGATTATATATTATTAGACGTTCAAAGTAAATACAACTGGACAACTTAAATTAAACCAACATCCTCTATTAAACATAAACCGATCTTTTAATTCGAAATTTAACTATAATTAAACCGAGAGCTATCTACTATTAGATTTACAATATAAAACTCTAATTGGACCTCATTAGGTGATCGTCTTTGCTTCCCTCTGAAATTCGTTTTGTGAACTGCTCCAGTGTTGTGCTTTGCGGTGTTTTATTTCTTCCTTACGAACAACCTTTAAAACATATAAAAAATCTGTGTTTATCTTTTAGCTTAAGCTGCCTATAACAAATAAATAGAAACAAAAACAGAACATGAAAAGAACATAAGTTCAAGAAGAACTTTAATAACTAACCTGTAAATTTCATCTGCAGTCCAATCTTTTTGAATGATTTCGTCAATCTATCCAAATCAATGTATACATTATCTGAAATAAAATAGATAATAATTAGTAACATTCATATATATTTCAGAACAACAAAAATATACAAAAATATTTTACTCTGTTCTTACACTTAATAGAAGCCACAAATTTATTGGTAAACAAACATTCAAAGTAATGAGTCTAGAAATTTAAGAAACTTATCTTTTTTCTTAATCGCTATTGAGTTGATGAAGTTAGCTTTAGTTGTCAGAGATTAAATTTGCTTTTAGTACTTTGAGATTTCATTTTCTACAACTTGATCTTGATTTTGCCACTGTGTGATCTAGAAGGTTTTTACATATAGATCAACAAACAAATGAAAAATAGCATTATTAACACAATATAAAACGGGACTAGCCCTATGACTTTGATTTTTGAAAACGTTTAAGAGAATACCGATTATAAGACTCAGGTTTGAATATTATTACTTTGAACCTTATGGAGATCGGTATAGCAAAGCTCATGCATGTGTGAGAAACATCGGTGACAATCAATCTTAACTGATTTCGTTGTTATATCTGGGAATTTTTTTCCATCGAGACCATGGAAGAGCCTGATTCTGAAGGTTCTCTCAAATCAGCGTTTTATCTACACAGTTTGTATATCTAGATCAACAAACAGATGACAAAACCCTATTAGTAACACAATCTTTAAACGTTTAAGAGCAGATCAAGTATTAGGCTTAGGATTCAGATTATAACATTTAGTTTCCGATTGAATCCTGAAACCTCATCCATGTCTTGAAAATAAAAAAAATTATAGAAGATCAATTAATTTTGTATATAGTTTGAGAAGAGAAAATTGTATTGGCAAATCGAAGAAGAGATAGAGGAACGATGATCTTAATCCGATTTCTTAGCTTTTCTACCGACAGAAACAAAATTAAAGATAGAGTAAAAGTTGTTGACTTGACACATCATTTTTTTCCTTCCTGGAAAAAAAATCAGTTACACATTAGGGTGTACTAAATTATTATGTGTTGGGTCTAATCCATAAACGAAATTATTTGTCCGAACTTTTTAAATATTAGAAGTTTATACATTCATATTTTCTGGGCCAAATATGTTCAATCATTTAAACTAAAAAATCTTACAAGTAAATAGTATAAATGTGTTCAGTATATATAATACCTTACAATTTAAACAAAATCTAAAATTTTAATCAAGAGAAATAATATATCAATTATATCCAACATTATTATCTATTAACTATTATAATTTGTAAACTAACACCATATACAACATGTATTACAATGTATAATACGAACAATGATACATTATAAGCTAATACCATGTACAATACATATTCCAACATATAATATGAAACATTTTACATTATAAATTAACACCAGGACAAATATATAAATATAAATATATATATATATATATATATTATACCACAGAATATAAATAACAAAAAAAATAATTTAGCAGAATAATATCCACGCATAAGCGCGGGTCTCTATCTAGTAAGGTATTATACTAGGTGTATGCATCTGCGTTATGTCGTTGAGCATTGTTCATATTTTTTTGGGTTAACGTTTTAGTTAGAATTAATTGATCTAAACTCGTTTTTTTTTGTTTTTATTCTCAAAAATACAAAATCCTTCATATCACCCAACAAATACAATTTCTTCATGAATATATATTAACAAAGCTTAGAGCATCTAAAAAACACTCTATTTTAAACTTTACAAAACTTTATATTTGAAATTTCAAAGTGTTCTTCTCCAAAAACAAAACTTCAAATCTAACTTCAAAAGTATTTATATGTTATACTATGGTTCTTATATTTGTTATAATTAATTTATAACTTTTATAAATAGCTGTCACATATATATAAATATTACAGTAATATTAATTAATAAAAATTTACACTAAAATATAAAATTGAACATAAAATACATAATTAAATATTAAATTATTCCAAATAAGTTACCACATTATTCCATAAAATTATTTCTGTAATGATTTCATATATGAAACTATTTTAAAAATGAAGCTAAAATTTTATCTAAAAGAAGTAAAATACAAATTTATAAAAGCAACTTTAAAATATTTATGAGATATAAAAATTTTAAGGATTAAAACAGTAATATTAATTAATAAACATATATAAATATTAAAGTCATATTAATTAATAAAAATTTACACTAAAATATAAAATTGAACATAAAATACATAACTAAATATTAAATTATTCCAAATAAGTTACCACATTATTCAATAAAATTATTTCTGTAATGATTTCATATATGATCAACTATTTTAAAAATGAAGCTAAAATTTTATTTAAAAGAAGTAAAATACAAATTTATAAAAGCAACTTTAAAATAATTATTAGATATAAAATTTTTAAGGATTAAAACAGTAAATGACAAAACATTTAAGAATCATGTAGATGTGATGTATAATTGTGAGGACCAAAATGTAAACAAAAATAAGAAACGTTAATTTTGAAGTTCAAAATTCTTTTTAGAAAAAAAACTTTGTATTTAAAGTTATAAAATGTTTTTTGGAAATACTCTTATACATATCCCTTCCAAGCAACAGGTTTTTCAGATGTGAGTTTTTTTTATTTCTTGCAATATTTAAGTTGATTTTTTTTTGTCATCAAATGGCTATTTTATTACTCAAACTAGAGGTGGTCTGAGCAACCAGACTGGAACAGAACAACCAATAAAATATAGCTCTCTATGAAAAGATCTCGCGGTCTTAGCTAAAGAGTCGATCTGAAGTCCGATTCTGCGCTCTTGGAATGTATGAGATCTTGAAGTCTGGAAAGCAGATCTGAAGAGTCTTAATCCTTTCAAGTTCTGTTGCGAAGCTTGGCCAAGCATGAGGCTTCTTGATCATGGCAATTAGATCCTTACAATCCGTCCCGAAGCTCTGGCATGTCGAATGCTGAAGCATGTTCTCCATCGCCCATCGCAAAGCCTCCAGTTCTGTGTGCAAAGCAGATTCACGCCGTGTATAGTTCCTCGTCCCCATGAGTTGCACCTTCCCCAAATCGTCCATCAAGGCCCATTCGTACCCACTAAACCGTGATGTACGTGTCCACGATCCATCTATCATGCAAATATTTCTCAAGCTTAAGGCTTGAGGTTCTTTCCTGTTTTGTTCTTGTTGATTGGATTGTACCTCTTGTTTGCCTTGAACCAGGCTTGACACTCTCTCAGCATAGCGAACTAGCTCCAATGGGTCCCTGTCGATCCCTCTAAACGGCTTATCATTCCTAGCCTTCCAGATGTACCAGATTATCCAGGGATAAGGGTCTCTGTCTAATTCAGGCTCAACAATGTTATTCTTCCTCCAGAAAAGATAATCCATATTTGCATAGAGACTCAAAACCGGAAAAATGTCTAGGCTTGATGGGGTAGCTGATAGTGACCAGACTTGAAGAGCTGGCGGGCATTCAAAGATTGCATGAGTTGCAGATTCTTCTGGTTCTCCACATCGCGGACAGTAGTTATCATATCTCATGTTTCGCCGAATGAGATTCCTCGTAACTGCCACATGTCCAGTTATCAATTGCCATATAAGATGGTATATCTTCTGAGGTGCCTTTATCTTCCAAGCAAAGGCTTGAAGTTTAGTTATACTGGGTTCCAGTACTTCTATGTCTTCCTCATCTTTCATTAAGTTCCTAGCAACCCAATATCCAGATTTGACCATGTACTGTCCATTCTTGGTATAGTTCAGCAGAATGTATCACGACGATGAGTTGTACTTATGGCCATACTTCTAATGAGAGGTATATCCTCAGGTGCAATATAGTTCTCTAGAAGTTCTACATTCCACTACTTCAAATCTCCATTAATAAGGTCGCTTACTCTCATGTTTGGATGCAGCACTGGGGTCAAAGGTTGAGCCGGCCTAGCTGGTGATGTAGGAATCCAAGGGTTCTCCCACACCTTGATTTCATATCCTGAATGATTTTTTTGTCTAATCCCCAGAAGCAAGAGCTTTCGTGCCGCTGAAATGCTGGTCCACACATAAGATGGACTGCTTACTGAGATTGTTCGCAAGGGCGAACTTAATCTATAGTATCTTCCCCTCAAAATCCTAGCGACCAATGAGTCAGGGTATTGGACTAATCTCCATAGTTTTTTCGCTAACAAGGCCAGATTAAACTCATGGATCATACGAAAACCAATTCCACCTTCCTCCCTTGGTAAACACATCTTATCCCATTTTTTCCAGTGTATTCGAACTCCACCAAAATTGTGCAATGGCACTTGCGAGATTTTCACATATTTCTAATTCTAAAAATAAGCTAAACATAAGATATGTTGGGAGAGCTAGCAATATTGATTTAATCAAAACCTCTTTTCCTCCTTTTGATAGCATCTACCCGTCCATCCATTCACTCGATGCATCAGTTTATCCTTGAGAAAGGCAAAAAGTTTATATTTAGATCCGCTAATATCTTCTAGAATTCTTAAGTATGTGCCCATTCCTCCTTCATTCTGAATTCCAAGAGTGTCTTTAATCTGTTGTCGAGTGGTTGCATTGATCCTCTTACCAAAGAGTAGAGAAGATTTATCAAAGTTAATGCATTGGCCTGATGCTTGTCCATATTTTCTGACTACTTTCATCACTTCTTCACATTTACGGAGCTCCGCCTTACAGAAGAAAAGGCTATCATCAGCAAAGAGAAGGTGGGATACCGAGGGATACGCACATTCCTGTTATCTTTCCTTGACTCTCTGTATGGTTAAGAAGGCTAACGAGCGCTTCCGTGCATAGAATAAAGATGAAAGGAGACAAAAGATCTCCTTGACACAGACCTCTCTACGGTACAATATTCCCTCTAGGTTATCTATTCATGAGCACTTTATAGTTTATATTTAACCGAAGTGATACATCACATGATCCAAGTAATCCAAATTTCTCAGAAACCCATCGTATTTAAGTTGATTACTGCTCGTCATTAGAAAGTAAAAATACAAGTAGTTGGTATTACTAAAACAATAAACATAAAACCAATTAATCAACGAAAATGTGTCATTTTGTATTCTTCTTTTATTTTGCTTCGATATCTAACTATTTTATTAGACAAACACAAAATAGAATCTAAGGACTTTTCTGGCCTGTCACATTTATTGTCATATCATTGCATAGGGCAGTAAAGAATTTTTTTTAAGCATTTTTTAAAGTGTGCGTGCGAGTTTTTTTCCCCAATTTATTCTATTTTGCCTTTTTGCCAGTATTTGCTAATTTATTTTCATTTGTCATATTACGAAGGACAGCTGGCGTTGTCACGAGCTTGAGTCCTGTGATGGTTTGCCTAAAATCTTTTCACGTTTTATATAAATTTGCTATATTGGTATCTGTATCAATATGTATCCATATGCATTATGCAATACTGTTATCCACAAGACTCGTCTTGTCCCCATCAAAGTTTAGTTAACGGCCTAAAATCAACAATATCCTGTCTCAACATCCATCTTCTCATTTTTTTTTTTGGATTCACCATTCTTTTTTTTAGAAGATTAATGGTTCAATACGAGTCTTCTCTTCGATTAGTACATAATCGTATATAATTGTGGCTCTCCTTTCATGTTTTTCTTTTGCTATCCTTTCATGTTTCTTTTTTTGCTCTCCTTTCATGTTTTTTTTTTTTGATAAAAATACATTAGGAAAATTGCTACAGAATATCATGATTAAAATATATATATATATATATATATGTAACTATTGTGCAATGATATATGGAACTCTAGTAGACACATAAGAACATGCCATGTTTTGTAAATAGTATAATATTATTTTGATTTCACAGATGTCAAAGAAAAGAAAAATATATTTGTTGAAAAGCATATGGTGAAATGATTATTTTTATTAGATATAATTGCATATTCCCATATAAATTTTGAAGATTTTTCTATGTTTTTTATTAAGCAGTGATTCTGCCTATATAATGTGTATGTATGCATATTATGTATAGGGTGTAAATTAGAGATTAACCTTAACTGAAATGGACCAGCGCCAAAGAGAGAGAGAGAGATATTCCAAATCATTTTGTAGAATTCGTCGATATTAATGTCTATCATTCACACTTTTCCATTTTTCCACAATCTCTTAATCAATGAAAAAATATAAATATCTTTCTATTGACTATTATATCATATACTAGTATATAGACCATTTCCAAGTTTAGAAACCTCATATTCGAGAAGAAATTATAAAGTGTTTTGCATATATATATATATGTATATATATACATCTTTACAAAATATGATAGGATGGCAAACTCATATGTTGTTGATCTGTTTGAGCTTATGTAGACTGTGTCTAGGATCTTTTATAAACTTTGGTAATTGGTACTCTCTATCCCACTATATATTTTTACAAAGTTATGGTTCCAACTTTATATTTAAGGACTACATAAATTTTTTTCTCTTATTTACAAAGCTGAATTAGTCTACTTTGATTTCGGAATATATTGTGTAAGAATTTAAAAGTACACCAACATGACAAAATCACTGTCAATCTATTCATAAAAGTGTCTCAATATAGATATGGCATAATTAATTAAATTGGGCCAGTTCAAATAAAAATCTGATCAATTATTACATTTGTAGCCTATATATAATTTCATAAGCATTAGGGTACGAAGCATGGATACACTTCATTTGTCGATATAGTGCGCAAAAGTCGGATCGAGTCATAAGAATGGAGTAGGAGGAGTCAAAGAGTTAAAGACCAAAAGACACAGAGTTAAGTTATGTCTTCAAAATGTCAAATACCATTTAGCCTTTTAACTTAAAATTTTGACGGGTACGTACGTTACAGAGAATGGATCTGACTTAACTTTTGTTATTCTTAAGCTTTCTATGGACGAGAGAGGTTCGCCCTAGAAGCTTCTCTCTCAGACATGGAAACCAAGGAAGCCGCAACGGCCAAAATGAGCTCGTCCTACCGTTGTTTCTCCGGCACGGTTGATGTGTTCTCTTCCTAGTTGAAGCTCCTCCTCGTCCTTGTCTCTGGCCGACGATTGTGCTCCTTTCACCGACGTCGTTTGAGTTTTTCTGATGGCTCTGCTCCCGCTACCTCCCTCCGCGCCGATGAACCAGGATCTGGTCTTCTCTCTTGCTCGCCGTCGGTGGATGTTTGCTTCGGTGCTGTTAAATCCTCTTCACCCACGAGATCCTCCAGATCCACCTGACCCACCGGACCCAACGGTTACATCCCAATCAAAGCCACCGTCTTCATCCTCTCTTCGAGATCTTCACCAGACGCCGCCTCACTCCTCCCCACCTATTTCACTTCCCTCCATCTCCACCTCCGGATTTAGGGCATCATGTTTCTTCCACGAGATCTACTACCGTGGGTCAAGAACAGAGACAACTCAGATCTGTCTCACCGGAGGAGGAGCTTTCCTCTCCATCGTACATGTATCTCCTTCGTCAAGTGCCGCTATGGTTCTGGTATGCTCTGGTGAACGCAATGCCCCATCAGTCGATGGTTCATCTTCCTCTCACGGCGGCCTTAGCTTCCACTCCGACTCTGGTGAAACCCTAATCGGGAGCTCTTTTGTGAAGGATCGTATATCCTTTGAGTCTCCTCTTACTGCATCTCATCGAAACCTTATTTCAATATCCAAGCAGTTAAGGCTTCAACCCGACTATTCCAAATCTCACTGCCTCTCATCCGATGCTTACTCACTCACGCTCAACGGAAGCGAGTACGATGACAGTTTGCTCAAGTTTCTTCCGGTTACAACAAGTTGGCCTAGACACGGTAATGTCAAGGTCCGAGCTTCTGACCGATTAAACCGTATACTTCGTCACCAAACTCCATTGTCCTAAGCTCTTCGAAGTGAAGCTAGAGTTAGAGATTCACCTAGACTCTTGGGTAAGTCTTGCGGTTTTTAGAGCTGTTCGTGTGTGCTTCAATGATAAATCCAGGCAATTAAGGCCTTTTGATACTATTGCGGTTGACATAGACTCTCCTGCATCCCTCTCCAAGAGAGGTGAATCTTTTTTGGTGTTCAAGCCAGTATTGAACTCCTCCAAATCCCTTTCACTAGGGTATTTCAACGTCGTCTCAGACTATTTGAAGCTCTTCCGAGCTGTGGTTTCAAGGATTCAAGTGAAGATTTTCTGCCGATCTCTCAACTTTGAGCAAGCCTCTCCTTTAAACACTTCTATCTCATGTGTTATTGCTTTACTGCTTCTTCTTTTGTTCATTGTACCGTCGAAACTACTCCGGTTTGTAATCGTTGAGACCTTTTAGATTTAAATTAATGAAATTTGTGACAAAAAAAAAAAAAAAAAAAAGACGGGTACGTACGTTAAAAACTCTTTTTCAGTTCTTTTTCCCGTTTAAGTTCATATTTTCCAAGCATATATAGTTTTTTTTGAAACTTGCATATATAGTTTGTTCGACACAAAAGTTTCCATCTGGAACCAATTAAACTAATGGCGTTTGTGTGAGCTAATTTATGTTTTGGAAAATCAAGTTATTTTCTTAAATAATTAGATATGGTTTATATATTTGATAACTGCGTTATTTTTGTATTAGGTGGCCGGACACCTTGCTCTATTGTATATTATAATATACATATTACAACAAAACTGACAATTATAACTATATACATAAATATTGGATTACGACATGAGCTTGATTAATGTTGGAATATTGGATGCTTCTGTTTGTATTATGCTTTTGCTGGAATATCATCCGATTCGTTTGACATAATATTGTAGACAGACATCTCTTGAAATCTGGCTCATAACTTGCATGTGCAACTTAAGATATACAATTTATATATGAATCAATCAAGAAATTTATTCATTTCTTATGCAAGAATTAATAAATGTCATGTGGGAGTTATAATAATATTTTTCTTCACATACAGTATATAGCTAAGAATTACGAAGAAATCCCATTGGTACATTGGTTTGAAGGATTCATTATTATTTCTTATAAATAATGGGTTCCATTCTTACTCAGAACATTATTTTCTAACTATGAGTAAAATAATAAATTGTATTGAGCCGGCATAAAATACATCATACCAGAAATTGTATTGAGCCGGCATAAAATACACCAATTATACGATTGTTTATTGCCTTAAATAAAATTAGTATATATTTCGAAAGGAGGGAAAACTGAAATATTTTATATATAAATAATTAGCGAAATTAACTCAGATGGTTGAAGAATCATAGGACCCCCGGTTCGAGATTCCACAATGACACCATTATAAAAAAAGACAACACAGCTTGACTAAACTGAAATACTAAAGAGAGGATACTTAATCCCACTTCAATAGTTTGTTTTTTTCTTCTGAACTGATAAACCCACTTCAATAGTTGACAACAAACAAACACGAAAAAACTTAAAAAATAGTCTCCAAGGAACCCCAACAACATATCTTTGCATATGATCATCTCAAGCTCTTCTAAATGGATGATTTGGTTGTGAAAACTTCATCTCAGTGTCTAAAGGAGCTGGATTACGACCACCACGACCATTTACGTTGCTCATAACTCCACCATTAACGCCTAGAAAATCCAAAGTCAACCTATCCGAGCCTCCAATGCTAAGATTGTTACCGAAATGAAGGTCGAAAATGCTGCTACCAGATCGACCTTGTTGATCTGTTGTCGTAGCTAGAGAGTTCATTAAACCATGAAGGTTTCCATTCTCATTATTATCTCCAAAGTCATTAACAACCACACTTGACGAAGATGAAGAAGTTATCCCTCTTAGCAAAGCAGAAGGATCTTTGTTGTCAGCACCATCAGCGAAAAGAGAAGGAACACTTATCTGATCAGAGTTCTTGGTGTTGTGCTGAAAGTTTCCGAGGTTGAACAAGTTGTTGTTGTTGTTATTGATGATGTTGTCACCAAGGCTGATCATACCGTGCTGGTTCATGAGACTCTGATCGTTGTGCGCCAACAATCCTTGGTTTGAAGAGCATTGCATGAGGAAATTGTTGGGGCCCGGATAAGGGTTTGTGGGTTGAGGAATTAAGTCTTCGAACTTTTCGGAAGATGAACGGTTCATATTGTAACCTGCAGCTAGAGGGGCAAAACCAGTGTTTGAGTTGTTACCGAAATGGTTGTGCGAGAGAGCAGAAGAAACAGCGCCGTAAAAGCCATGTCTACCACCACCTCCACTAGCGGCTGCCATTGCCGTAAAGCTCACGGTAGGGTCTCTTGTGGACTCGTGTATTAATGCATCACAGAATGCCCTGTGCGTAATGTAACTGTCTCTTCTGCAATATTACCCCCAAAAATGTAATTAAGATAGGTCAATATTACTGTGTATGTATATAAAAATGAAAACAAAAATATTTTATAAACCCTAGAAATGTAAAGTGTTCGTTCACTCCTACTTTACCAGGTAGACCACAATGTTCATTAATTAATTAAGCAATTAAACCAACCCCTCTAATAGATAAAGGTAAAGCACATACATAGTTATTCCGTTGTTAAAAAAAAAAGAGTTAAATTTTTCTATATAGTGATGAGCGAGAGAGAAAAAGAGATGAATGAGAGAGAAGTGGGGTGAGACCCACAAGAAGAGGAGTTACATGGAAAGAGGAACCTGCAGAGCTGAAGAAGAAAACAAAAGTGGAAATGCATGGAAACAAATCCAACTCACATGTGACCAAATTTAGCATCTTTTATTTTTCTCCTTTCATCTTCACTGTCTTCCTCACTTACTCTACTCATTAGCAACCAACCAAATAAATTGATAGATCCTATGTGACATATATATGCCTATGTAGGAAATATGATATTCCGTGACCAATATAGATGATGATATCTAAACGCGTAGAGTTCAGTCACAAGTCAATATATATATAGAGGGCACCACACTCATGCATTATACATAGCTGGCATAATCATTGTTAAATCATTAATATTCACTGACCGACATGCTTTTTAACTGGAATTTCAAGCAGAAGCCATATATAGTACGAACCTTCAAAATCTAGAGCCGACTCGGGGTTAAAAAAATGCTTCTAGTTTCGAACAACAAAATGATGACGCTATAGACTAACCAACACGTTCTTATAAAGATTATTAACATATATATATATATATATATTTTTTAACACTATAGTATTAATCGATTCTCATTTCATATGATATAAATGAAAAAAAATAATTGATGTAACCAAGAAAGATAGTTTACCTAGAGAAGATGGTACCACAATCACATCGATACTCTTTGGTACCACAAATTTTAGAGTGAGCTTTCCAATCAGATTGAACAGCGTAACGCTTAGTGCATTTCTCGCAATTCCACTTCTTCTCACCGTGCTTTCGGTAATAATGCTTCTTGATTCCGGTGAGGTCTCCAAGAGCACGTGACGGGTCATGGTGGACGCACGTGGGTTCCGGACAAATATACACCTTCCTCCTCACTTCTTTGTTCGACTTTTGTTTCAGCTTCCATGGAAGGTTGTGTCCTCTCCGGTGAAGCTGTAGATTTTGTTCTCTTTGAAATCCTTTGTTGCACACTTCACATATGAATCTGTTCGTCGCCATGATCGTCTTTGGAGATAACGCTATCACTTCAGCGTCCGGATCTATTCAATCAAAAGAAAAAATTGATCACCAGAACAAAAACCATTACTCAAGATTCAATATTATATAAGAAAATTGAATAGACCAATCGTCTCGTAAAAGTTGTTGAAAAGAGTACAAGAATTTCTAAATAATATATAATATAGTCAGATCGAATGATTATAATCATAATTCTTGATTATCAAGAATGATGAACAAAGAAAACTGAATTAAAATTTAGGGTTCTTATTTTTTTTTTTCTTTTTGAAAATTCTTTTTATCTTTTTGTATTCCTCCCAGAGGAAAAGTCTTCACTGAGGCTTACTGATTCTTTTTTTTGTTGGAATTTGAACTTACACATACTTGTTTGTGTATAACAACAAATATAAATAAGACGTACTCACATGAGTTTCCGGGTTGGTTTCTTCGTTTTTTGGGTGGTGGTGGTGGAGCAACGGAGTTGGGTTGTTGGATCATCGTCATCACCGTCACTTCAGGGTTAAAGTTGTTTGCTCCGGTGGCGGCGCTGGGGAGAAGGAAAGACTGAGTGGATGATGATGAAATTGTGTTGTTGTATGATGAAGACATCTTCTCAGGTTTTGCTTTTTGCTTAATCTACAAAAGATCCATTAATAAAATAATTTAAAAGTGAGAGAGAAGATAGAAATGAAATTTGATTCAGAAGAAAACGAAAGTAAAGAATTAGAACAGGAAGAAGCCATAGAGATTGACGACATGAAAAGAAAAGAAAAATTATCACTAGAAGACATTCACGAGAACATAGAGAGCAAATATAAATCCAAAGAGGTAGACTTAATTTGTAATTTTTGAAAGAAGACATACTATAAGTTGTTTTTATTGTAGCTAAGTCTTGAGATGCAGAGAAAGAAACCAGGAAGAAAAAGGTCAATAAAAAGCTAAAACTCAGAGATAAAGAAAGAAACTAAGTAGATGATGATAACTTTAGAGGATGAAGAAGAAGCCATAGGCAATATATAATAAATATACAAATATACACACCTTAAAGAAAAAAGCCCTATATCACTTTCTTTCTGTCTCTTTCTCTCTTGCTTTGTTGCTCTGTTTTTTTTTTTTTAATAATTGGGACTGAGTCTTGTAAAATCTCATTATGTATAGCTACAGTACCTTTCCCTTTTTACACTACTAAAGAAAGATTTAATGTTTTTGGAAAAAAAATCTAATTGAAAATTTGGTACGTTTCTATTCTGTAACGTATGAGTGGTTTATTGAATGAAAGATTTTATTGGTTAAGTTTTGTCATCATGATTTAACCAATAGTTAATTCACTTTTGTAATGTTTTTAAATTATGTTCCTCTTCATTTATTGATTAATTTAAATTTCACTCATATAATCTTTATGTTATAAGATATTCATATAAAAATCAGTGTTAGATTGTCATAAAATTAATATTTAAAATCATTTCCCTTTTGTATTTCAACATAAAATCAAATAAAAAAATTGAACTAATTTTAGACTTTAATTTCAAAAAATTCGGTAAATTGTTTTTTTTTGAACCTTTTTCAAAAGGATGAGGAAGATTAGAGTTTGTGTGTCATTGTAAACACAGTGAGATGTGGGCACATGCAGGTGTGGTCAGGGGGCACCTCATACTCCTTCTCGTGTCTCTCTTATGGCTTTACAAAGCCTTTGTCTTTCTCTTCATTTTTAACTTATGATTATGTAGCTAAACAACCAAAGCCTTCATTTAAGTCTTCATTTAACGCGTGTGCTCCAATTAAACTAGTGTTAAAAGTAACTAAATTTAACAGGTAACCAGAGACAACTAGTGATTTTATATTAAGATAACTCTAACTCTTAATTATACCAAGAGAAACTCTTAATCGTACACGTGTGCTCCAGCGTATGCCCATATTATTATGTATTAACTCAAAGTCAATGTTTTGGACTCTCTACTAAAAAGGTGAAAACCAATTAATATGTTAATGAATTATACAAATATAAAACAAATCTTCGTAACTAACTCATTCTAATTTTCTCTTTTCTTTTGTGTTTGCTAGCTGACTAACTCATTTTATTTTCTGATTTTCCATATTTCGTCTAAATATAATTTTTTTTTTTCATTCTGCTCATAATTTTTAAAATGCCACTTGTAGATGTAACTGCTATTGGGTATTCGTGGAGAAAAACGTGAAACAGACATTTGAGGTTTGGTGAATTATCAACCTGCGCGATATACTATGGCTCCGAATGGTGACTGCGGTTTGAGCAGTGTGGGACAAACGAATTAACTGTGGTGTGGTTGTAACAGTTATAAAAACATATAGATATATGATATATGTAGAGATTTTTGTTACTGTTAACTGCGGTGCGGGACGGGGCAGTTGTAAACATTCGGAACCTATAACTGTGAAGTGTAGAATTCACGAGCTATGATGCACATTAAGAACTAGCAAAAAAAAATCGGTTTGGTGTTGTTTATGCCTAAAATAATCATAGTGACAGTATGATATAGCATTATCATAGTGACCACACCTTAAAAAGTTGCTTGAATGAATTTTTGTATAAATATTTGAATTATTACAATTATTCTAAAACAAACAAATCAAACAGATATTCCCATATTTTCTCTAAATTTGTATCTGAATAAAATCTTTTTCATGTTTTTTTTTTAATAATTGGGACTGAGTCTTGTAAAATCTCATTATGTATAGCTACAGTACCTTTCCTTTTACACTACTAAAGAAAGATTTAATGTTTTGGAAAAAATCTAATTGAAAATTTGGTACGTTTCTATTCTGTAACGTATGAGTGGTTTATTGAATGAAAGATTTTATTGGTTAAGTTTTGTCATCATGATTTAACCAATAGTTAATTCACTTTTGTAATGTTTTTAAATTATGTTCCTCTTCATTTATTGATTAATTTAAATTTCACTCATATAATCTTTATGTTATAAGATATTCATATAAAAATCAGTGTTAGATTGTCATAAAATTAATATTTAAAATCATTTCCTTTGTATTTCAACATAAAATCAAATAAAAAATTGAACTAATTTTAGACTTTAATTTCAAAAATTCGGTAAATTGTTTTTTGAACCTTTTCAAAAGGATGAGGAAGATTAGAGTTTGTGTGTCATTGTAAACACAGTGAGATGTGGGCACATGCAGGTGTGGTCAGGGGCACCTCATACTCCTTCTCGTGTCTCTCTTATGGCTTTACAAAGCCTTTGTCTTTCTCTTCATTTTTAACTTATGATTATGTAGCTAAACAACCAAAGCCTTCATTTAAGTCTTCATTTAACGCGTGTGCTCCAATTAAACTAGTGTTAAAAGTAACTAAATTTAACAGGTAACCAGAGACAACTAGTGATTTTATATTAAGATAACTCTAACTCTTAATTATACCAAGAGAAACTCTTAATCGTACACGTGTGCTCCAGCGTATGCCCATATTATTATGTATTAACTCAAAGTCAATGTTTTGGACTCTCTACTAAAAGGTGAAAACCAATTAATATGTTAATGAATTATACAAATATAAAACAAATCTTCGTAACTAACTCATTCTAATTTTCTCTTTTCTTTTGTGTTTGCTAGCTGACTAACTCATTTTATTTTCTGATTTTCCATATTTCGTCTAAATATAATTTTTTTTTTTCATTCTGCTCATAATTTTTAAAATGCCACTTGTAGATGTAACTGCTATTGGGTATTCGTGGAGAAAAACGTGAAACAGACATTTGAGGTTTGGTGAATTATCAACCTGCGCGATATACTATGGTTCGAATGGTGATCTGGGTTTGGCGGGTGGGACAAACGAATTAACTGTGTTGTGAATAGCTTATAAAACATATAGATATATGATATATGTAGAGATTTTATTATTGCTAAGCTGATGCGGACGGGCAGTTGTAAACATTCGGAACCTATAACTGTGAAGTGTAGAATTCACGAGCTATGATGCACATTAAGAACTAGCAAAAAAAAATCGGTTTGGTGTTGTTTATGCCTAAAATAATCATAGTGACAGTATGATATAGCATTATCATAGTGACCACACCTTAAAAAGTTGCTTGAATGAATTTTTGTATAAATATTTGAATTATTACAATTATTCTAAAACAAACAAATCAAACAGATATTCCCATATTTTCTCTAAATTTGTATCTGAATAAAATCTTTTTCATATTTTTTATTTACAATATCAACGTATACTTCATTTTTTTCATTAAAACAAACCTTTTACATATTCAATTAACTTCGTATTTATTTAAATATAAATATATATTTCATTTTTCACCAAAATAAACCTTTTAAATATCTAATTAATTTTTAATTATAACTAAACTCATGTACTATTTTCTAGTAAATTTTCGATATTAATTTAATATAAGATTTTTTCAACTAAATCTTTGATCCCTAACCAGTAAATTATTTAAATTTTTAATTTTTTGGATCGAATGATTAAAAATATGCTTTCAATATGAATAATTGATCAACAAATGTTATTTAAAAGTACAATCAATTTGTGTTATTAATTATAGTAGAAGGTTTTAACATTATGTTTTAATAATAGGAGTATATGACTACTTTGTTAACATAATTGTAATCATGCTTATTTTTTATATAGACTAAGATCATATATTATTCACTAATGTAATTGTTTTTGTACTACTTTTATCTTGTCCAATTTTGAAAGCACAATAGATATTATACCAATTTTATATCATTGACAGAACAAATGAATGACTGAAAATAATATTTCATGTGAATATGTTTATTTTCAGTATGTTTATCATCAAATGTAGTGACAGGTTTAAGTTTTATTATATAACATGATGTAGATAGATGAATGATTGCAAAAAAATTTAACACTGAAAACCATTACAAATGATCTAAGAATTTCGGGTAGTAAAACCATAAAATAAAAAATCTAAATCATCAATAGACAACATAAAAACCTCGATAAAACATAGATAGTGAAGAGAAAATTTAGGTTTAAAAGTATAAAGATAAATACGATACATTACAACTTTCGGTTTAATAATTTAAATAAAGCGGGTATTTTATGAATGAGATTAAGTATATGTTACTCGAAGATTAAAATTATACAAACAATTTGATTAACATATATGTATGGCCAAAACCTAAAATACAAATATATAGTTAATGAAATATCTAAGTAAATATTAAATTGTATAGCATTTCCTGTGAATATCACGAGATGTTAAGATTTTTAATTAGTAGTTTGTTTTAATAAAAGAGATATCACTCACAATTTGAAAAAATAAATTAAATTACTGCATACAAGCTATAAAATTATTGTGTTTGAAAGTGTCGTATTATAAAATTAGCAATATAGTAAATATTAAAATTATTTACCACCAATTATGTAATGAAACAAATATTTAATGATCCGTGCAGTGCACAAATCATTAATCCATATCTAAGAGATTTTAAATGATGATTGAATCTTACAATAGCGACTGTTAAGTCTAAAATAAATAATCCAATTAAACGAACAGAGATTTAATAGTTTATTAATTTTAACAACGGCGAATTCTCACTACTATATAAAATGAAAACTGTAGAACCTGTAACAGTTCAATATACAATGCAAATTAAAAATGTGGTAGATATTTAAACAACTAACTAACACAGCATCGTAGATAGTTTTAATAGGATATGATCTTTGTCATTCCCATGTAGCAGAGATCATGGAATTAGCAACACCAGATTACTCCAAGGTTAAGTTAGATTCATACTCCAACGTATTTGATTCACCTGGAATCGCGTGTGTTAGCCTAACTGGCTTCTTCCTCAAGATGAGAATAGCTGAAAGACCAGAGAAGCTACAATGGCGAAGGCAACAAAATCTTAGAAAATAGAAAGACAAGAACTGATGTTGTTTCTTGAGATTTTGCAGACATGAATTTTATCGGTTTTGAGGAAGTTCTTCTGGAATCTTTGTCCGTTGGGTAAACGGATCCCAACTCTGCACTGAACGCTGCGCTCACCTCCCTTTGGTTCTTCAGGCAGATGTGGGAATGTTGGTAGCACCGTTGTTGTAACTGAAGACTCATTCATGTCGTTTGAAGTTATGGACAAGCTCTAACACTACTAACCTTTGGGTTTGGAATGAGGAGTCAATGAGAAGCTGCCTCTTGGTCGTTTCTTTGAGAGAGAAGCAAAGTGTTGGCCAGGACCACCGTCCATGAACGGTTCCACACCACATTCTCATCCTTTGACCAGTGGTAGGATCAATTACAAGCACGCGGGAATGGATTCTAGCTTGTAGTATGTGCAAACCTTTTTCCCTCCGCGGTATCATCATAGACCTATGACCAGAAAAGACAGGAGTTTAACCAATTCTGTACCGAGATAGTCATAGTGTTTATAGTCTGAGAAACACTAAACTCTAACTTTGGACTTTGAGCTAGCAGTTTGAGTAATTCTACAGCCTTCAGATAGTTTGGAATGATCACCCAACAAGAGGATATCCAGGACTGAATTGAGTTTACAGCATCAACTAAAAATATAGACCAGAGAAAATTTAGGTTTAAAAGTATAAAGATAAATCGATACATTACAACTTTCGGTTTAATAATTTAAATAAAGCGGTATTTTATGAATGAGATTAAGTATATGTTACTCGAAGATTAAAATTATACAAACAATTTGATTAACATATATGTATGGCCAAAACCTAAAATACAAATATATAGTTAATGAAATATCTAAGTAAATATTAAATTGTATAGCATTTCCTGTGAATATCACGAGATGTTAAGATTTTTAATTAGTAGTTTGTTTTAATAAAAGAGATATCACTCACAATTTGAAAAAATAAATTAAATTACTGCATACAAGCTATAAAATTATTGTGTTTGAAAGTGTCGTATTATAAAATTAGCAATATAGTAAATATTAAAATTATTTACCACCAATTATGTAATGAAACAAATATTTAATGATCCGTGCAGTGCACAAATCATTAATCCATATCTAAGAGATTTTAAATGATGATTGAATCTATCAAAAGCATCAGTGTCCATTTTAGTCTAATTTTTTAATAGTTTTGGAAGATGATTGAATCTTACAATAGCGACTGTTAAGTCTAAAAATAAATAATCCAATTAAACGAACAGAGATTTAATAGTTTATTAATTTTAACAACGGCGAATTCTCACTACTATATAAAATGAAAACTGTAGAACCTGTAACAGTTCAATATACAATGCAAATTAAAAATGTGGTAGATATTTAAACAACTAACTAACACAGCATCGTAGATAGTTTTAATAGGATATGATCTTTGTCATTCCCATGTAGCAGAGATCATGGAATTAGCAACACCAGATTACTCCAAGGTTAAGTTAGATTCATACTCCAACGTATTTGATTCACCTGGAATCGCCTGTGTTAGCTTAAGTGCAAACCTTTCTTTCTTCCTTGGTATCATCATAGACCTATGACCAGAAAAGACAGGAGTTTAACCAAATACTGTAAAGAGAGTTTCCGTTTAAGCACGTGAAAGCTCTATACCTGCCAGAAGATGAAGTTAGCTTTGATAGTTTGGGAAACAGCTTCATTTTCCCAAGTATCTCGGTTTAGCTTTTGAGAAAGAACACACAACAAAAATTGGATGCGAGTGATATTAGTGTGGTGTTAACTGATCATACCTGAACCAAAACTGTGGTTGAATAATCAAACGAACGAGAAAATGAAAACGAGCAGAAAATTTTAGAGAAGTAACCATCTGATGCTATTTCTGATGGGGTAGAGGCAGAGGAAGCAATCAACCAAGTTGGTTCACGCTGAGAGTTTCTCACCCTCATAGCTTTAATCACACAAGCAACTCAATCATTAGAGCTACATCGAGCAAGTACTGTTAGAAAAGTATATCATCATCATAAACCAATAGATCCATATCTACCTAACAGAGGGCATGATTAAACATATCAAATGCAACATAAACTTAGACAGTCTTATACATAAGCAAACCTGAACTATAAGATCGAGAGCACTTTGAAGATGAAACTCTAATTCCGGACTTTGAGCTAGCAGTTTGAGTAATTCTACAGCCTTCAGATAGTTTGGAATGATCACCCAACAACAAGAGCTGATATTTCAACAGAGCGAGAACCTGACTAAAGCTTAGTGGGTCTGAACTGAGTTTGCAGCAACTAAATACAGATAAGAATCCTGAGTCCAGAGAAAATTGTTCAGGCCAAAATTCTACATGGGCTGGATAAACAAAAGCCCACAGTGATGTTACACTTTTAACATGGAGTCGTACGTAGAACGTAGTCTCCAAGCTATTAGCGAAAACCCTATTCCAAACATAGCATTCGAGTTTGATTTTTTTCGTTTGGAAGATGATTGAAGTTGCTGTTGCTGGCTTGCTGCTGCCTTTATGCATTGGCTCTGGCATTGGACTGAGCTTTTCCAGCAGCAGCGAAGAAGTATGCGAATATTAAGATCATATATACAAATAACACCCTCACGTTCTTTGTTTTAATCTGATTGGTATACATATAAAGTCAGCGACTAATAGAATGACTGTTAAAAACAAAACAAAAACTCACAAATCGAAAGCAGTAATATAAGCTTTATCATCGCGATCTTTCTACAGCAGTTTGCATTATGTTCAGAGCGAGCAAAATCGCACCCAAAACTGTTAAGCAAAAAGATAAATTCCCACAACTCCTGCGAAATGTGACGAGAGAAACATTCTGAGAAAAATACATATTCAGTAATTAAAATAAATAAGATATATTTCTTACTCCGAGTCTGATTCCAAATCGGTAACCAATTTGTTAAGTTGTATGTGTCCATTGAACAACTGATATGCTTTTCCTATCGTAGGAGCTCCATCTTTGTCTCTCATAGCCTAGAGTAAGATGTAGTAAATCTCACATTTCAACCAGCTACTAAGTGAAACCATGAAATGAAGATTAAAACATACCCTACCAACAACAGTCAAATACGTGCCAGTCTCAAGAACTCGAGAACGCTTGTTACAGTCAATATCATTAATCTAAAAAGAAACAAAAACATTGTTATTTAAGCCAGAGAAGAAGAAAAAGGGAATTACTACAGGACAACTAAGTACCTTGATTTTTTCATCAGAAACAGGGCTTTTAAAGTATGTCGTGACTGGTTCAGTAGAGAAGTACGTTTTTAAAGTATCTTTAAATCCTGTGGCATGTCGGTAATCAAATACATAGACTCGAGCAGTACCATCATTCTATCATCGTGAAAATTGAAGCAACTAATTACTTAAAGGAGTATATGTTTGTGAATTCGAGAAAAAAAAAATAATGTCATATATGAAAATATATCTTACCAAATACCAAGGAACTTCCTTACGTCTCACAAAAATGGTTATAGAGTCCGATACTGCCGAATCAAAGAGATTCACCTTCTTAAACTCAACTGAATCCTGAAGGAGCACCAACCAACATTATTCAATCAATGTCTCTCTTTGATAGATTAAAAAAAAAGGCAACAAAATTTTTTACCGTTTCCTCGATGATAGTACTGCTCGAGTACTCCGGTACTGCCGAGACAAATAGATTCATCTTCTTTAAGTCAAGTGAAGCCTGAAGGAGGAGCACAACCAACATTATTCAGTCAATGTCTCTCTTGGATAGATTGAAAAAAGGCAACACAAGTTTTTACCCTTTCCTCGACGAAAACACCGAAGCGGCTGTTCTCCACGGTTGAGGTTGATCCAACTGTTCCATGTACCACAACAGTGGGGTTTTTTATATTTTCAAGACATTCCCCTGAACTTTTTTGGAAAAAGCATCAATTTTACAAAGAAAAAACATACCCGAATCCTTTAAAAAACATCAACTTATAAAACCCTACCCAACCCTTTTAGGTCATTCACCGGTATAGCTCGACGTAAAAACTCACAAGTCCTGAACGGAACAAGTAGTCCAAATCAATAGTGAGCAGATCAGCAGAGATATTTGATTTAGGAACTAACTAACATCTTTTTGCTACTGCTTGAAAATCTCATTAGAGAGGCTAAGCCAATGCATAAAGCGGCGGCGGCAAGATCCATCAGACGGCGACAAAAGGATAGGGACTTTTTATGTTGAATCGAACGAACAAATCAAACACGGACGCAAATACGTACGTAACTAATGGACTCAGAAAAATTCAGGATTTTTTAGGGTTCCGCTGAAAAATGCGCTGCCGAATTCTGTAAATATTGATTGCGATAATAGTAAACAGGTCACTAGGTCAGGTTCGGTTAGAGTGTTTTCGGGTTTGGACCAGGTTTAGTAAATAAAGTGAAATCCGAGTATACCGGTACCGGATATCCATTCGGCCGTTAGTTTCTCCCCAAATTATGTATCAGCTACAACATATGGAGTTGCATGTATATTACGTATACGTGCATGATCGAGTGTTTCATACGTTTCGTTTTTAAAACATTTTCTGAAAACGTCAATTCAACTATGATAGGCTATTAAAAAAGTTCCAATACATCGCCATATTAAAAAAAAAAAAATTAGAGATACCTTTTCTCTATTGTGGTTCCTAATAATAGATAAATGTTATATTTTCCTCTGTTATAAAAGAGTGATAACTGTTTACTCTAAATATAAAGTTATAGAATAATATTCTTCTATAATAGTGAAAATATAACATTTCATTGTTATAGAAGAATATATTATAACAAAAATACATTTTTATTTTAACTATGAAAAATAAAGATAGATTGGAAATGATCTTAATAGATAAGTGCATTATTTCAAACTGTTTTTCATGATCTAATTAGACTACAAGCTGTCCTCAAATCAGATACAAAGTCAAACCCAAAGAAATCTATTTAACTAGTTACTTTTTTTTGAAAAGATAGACATTGTTTTTTTTACATCAACATTCATTATATTTCTTAAACAAGATTAGTCTGAGAATCCAGATCCGAATACACAACCAATAAAACATAAACCTTTATAAAAAGTGTGTAATCTTGAATAAATAATCTGCTGTTCGGTTTTGCATAGAAATTGATATTACACGTTACCACTAGAATATTTGTATAGATGAACTTATACTTTTTAAAAAGGATAAAAATTCACTACAACGATTGGAAGAAACTTGTATGGCCCTACACCCAATTCTTTATACAAAACGCAATGAAATGCGAGCATGATGGAATTTAAAATCATTTTGTTTACCATTGCATTCTACACTGTTTTTGTTACAAACAAGTAATTTTGTACACGTTAGTTGTTTTATTATTCAGTAATCATAGGTATCTAACTCTAAGTAACAAGGAGCACCTAAAACTTACCGAAAGAGGAAAGCAAAGAAGAATAAGCTAAGAAGCAACCTCGGCGCCACTTTTGGTTACGGTGTGGACAGTTCCGCATAACATTAAGATTCTCTCGCTACTATTTCAAAGTCAAAAGTCAATTTTCAAAATTTCGCGTAAGCCTAACCGTTTTAATATTTATATATTAAGCTTGGCTTGGTCAACGGCAACGCAGACCAGCTTTACATTAAATCTAAACCTAAGTAATATACTTTTAAAAGTTTTCTTTTGATTAAAATGTTAAGTAATGCAAGAGTTGAAAATGTAGGGGTCATAATCGAATATTCCGAATACCACTCTTCTCTTAAAAACGAAAATCTTAGTAATCATAAAATTTTAATTTAAGTTAATTAAGATTGTTGAATCCAGTATAAGATGTTAACTTCTTTTTTATTATCAAAGTAAAGTTTAAAATTCATCGTAGAAAATATTTCAAACTACTGAATCTAATAAAAAAATTATCACTTTTTTTTTGATCAAAAAAGAATTATCACTTTTGTTTTTCATTATTAGTAAGCAAACTATATAAATATTGGAAAGGCAAAGTACACTACTAGAAAATAGTTTTTTTGAAAAGGTCAGAAGGGCTTTCACGCGCTCCCGCAGCTAAAAGGGACCGCAAATGATTATTGCTTGATTATTTCGCTACTATATATATGACTTATTTCGTCTCATTCTATAACTCAACCCAAAATAATATCTTCAGTCCATCAAATCACTAATCAACTAGCTCTTTGCGAAATTTGTTAAGTTACTTCAATATTTAACAAAAAAGTTTATTTTCAAAACTACTATGGCGATTTTCAAGATTCTTATATTGTTATTAAGCTTGTCTTGTTTCTGTCAAGCACAACTTTCTCCTACTTTCTACGATCAAAGTTGTCCAAACGCTCTCTCAACCATCCGATCCTCAATTCGAACTGCCATCAGCCGTGAACGTAGAATGGCTGCTTCTCTCATCCGTCTCCATTTCCACGACTGTTTCGTTAATGTATGTGACTAACATATGATATAACATTCATGTGTATATATGTGTGCTCATGGACCGGTCTAAAATTTGTGTTTGGTTTTAATTTTTTTTTGTAGGGTTGTGATGCATCGGTCATGCTCGTGGCAACTCCAACCATGGAGAGTGAGAGAGATGCAGTGGCAAACTTTCAGTCAGCGAGAGGATTTGAAGTGATCGATCAAGCCAAATCCGATGTTGAGAGGGTTTGTCCCGGTGTCGTTTCTTGTGCTGATATCATTGCCGTTGCCGCTAGAGACGCGTCTGAATACGTAAGTACTTATTAGTAGACACATGCATAATTATACTATCTCAAACAAACTAACAAGCTATGACGTTATTTTTGTATAATAAGAAAAATTGCATTATACCACTTTTTAATTCGTTTTTTAGTAATTCAACTAATTCTTAATACGTAAAATTGGACTATAATAGGTCGGAGGTCCAAGATATGCAGTGAAAGTTGGTCGGAGAGATTCCACCACTGCGTTTAGAACTATTGCAGACAGTGGTGATCTCCCCAGCTTCAGAGCAAGCCTCGACGACCTCAGTGATCTCTTCCTTCGAAAAGGTCTCAACACTAGAGACCTCGTCGCTCTCTCAGGTCAGTCCCAACAGCTTAAATCGTTTATATATGTTGTCAATTTCTCTATTTAAGAAATTGCGTATGACACACGCGAACTCTATTTACAGGAGCTCATACCTTAGGGCAAGCTACATGCGTAACGTTTAAGGAAAGGCTTTACGACAACTCGAGCGACATTGACGCAGGATTCTCGAGCACACGTAAGCGTCGATGTCCGGTCAACGGTGGAGATACAAATCTAGCACCTCTAGATCAAGTCACACCAAACTCGTTCGACAATAACTATTACAGAAACTTGATGCAGAAGAAAGGACTTTTGGCGAGTGATCAAGTTTTGTTTGGAAGCGGAGCTTCTACGGACAGTATTGTATCGGAATATAGCAGAAACCCTTCTAGATTCGCGTCTGATTATGCAGCTGCAATGATCAAGATGGGAGATATTCAGACACTCACTGGTTCAGCTGGACAAATCCGGAGAATCTGCACTGCTGTTAATTAAAGATATATTACTACTCTTATCTAAGAAAGTTTCAGTGTTGTACTTGTAATTCGGTTCATTGTTGTAATTGTATGTAACTAATTCCTGCATTAATTCGTTTGTAAACACATGAGATTATTATTTATTTATTTATTTTTTATACTGTCTTTTTTTTTTTACAAATGATATTTATTTTATATATTGTCACGATGGCAAATCTGAAATATACCAGCTGTATGAATGGATGTCATCTGATAGCACAAAGTCTAAATCCGAATTGAACTCAGACATAAACCAAATCAAATCATATGTGGTTTTTCTATAGTTTCGAATTTTATAAAATTGGTAAACTAAAATTAAGTTAAACCTAATTACATAAACTAATAAACTGAAATTAAACCAATATCAAACGTAAACCGGTAGGTCCACCCTTTATTTTGGTCAACCAATATCACTGATTTTCTTTTTGTGGCATCTTTCTTGTGAATGGACTAATTGCAGATTGCTCTTTGTTTGACATTGTGGTGGAAGCCTGTTCAGGTTGTGGTAATAATTTCCAAGGTGTTCTTTGCAGGTATAGTTTGAAGTGTAACTCATTCTTGCACAGAGATTGATTATACTCTTTTTCTGTACTACATCTCTATGTCACACCTCTTGTGATTGTGCATTGCAGGAGTGTCATTGTTTGCGGCCCTTGGCTTTTTATTATGTGGAGGAAGGTAAATATTTTGTCACTTACATATGATACGGCATGATGGTAGCTTAGCTTATATTTTTTGTTACCTGTCCTATGACCCTTGAGTGTGATTTTAATAGATAATGTGAAAACCGGCCTTATTAAATTTGATATCCCTCTTTTTAACAATACAATACTCAGGAAGCATGTGTTATTGTGAGTTTTTGCCATCTGATGATGGTGTTCAGATCGCACATGCATTTTTGCCTTCCTGGCTAGAATAGACCCTTTTTGAGCCAAAGCAGACTTGATTGATCTACATGATCAAATGTGTGAAAGCAATTGCACACATGACTTTGCTTTCTTGTTTATGACAACTATTTCCATGCAGGCTTTTCCTAATGCTGCAACGGTTTCCAGTGGAATCCAAAGGGCGACGTCAAAAGCTGCAGGAGGCGAAACTTGAATTTTAAACCAACTTAGACAGTTAAAGTTCCTAATTAATAGTGATATCTGTTGATCGCTTCTTGTTGCTTGAATACTTTGGCTGGTTGTCAAGATTTGAAGCTACGGGCTACAGCTAACCAGGGCTTTCATTTCATCATTTGTCAATGGTCTAGATGTGCTTTAATGCGATCGACGATGCAGCACATCTTGATGTCCTGGATCACCCTATCCTAAACTTCATATTTTTACCTGGTAAGCTCTATAATGAACCTCTTGCACTGCTACAGATGTGCATACATATATATATATACAGAGAGAGATCATGGATGTTAAAATATTAATCTTCTTTTGAAAATCTCTAAACAAAAGGCGTGTGTCTGGTTTACTTTCAGTTGGTGGAGATATTGCCTTCTTCTCTGGTCCTCTTTATCCTAAGAAAGCTTCCACCAAAACGAGGTTTCACACAGTACCATCAGTTCCAATGTAACTGAGAGTATACATGGAGATGTATGCAGAGAATCGAAAGACCGCGGTCTCATATGATAAGAGTTAACCAACCATAGCTGTATCGAGAATCCGGTTCAGAAACTAAACCGGAATCACTCAGTCAACGGAAAAGAACTTTCGGAGTCAACAGTCAATCATCATCTCCCTTTTCCGTGTATTCACAAAATCCAAACTGAACTTAGACATAAACCAAATAAACTCATATGTGGTTTTATATAGTTTCAAATTTTACAAAATTGGTAGATTTTATTAGCCCAGAGGGCACTTGTTGGTAAGGTCGGATAACTCACACAATTCTAAAAGTTCATTTAATTTCCAGCTAGCATTAGCTTTTCCACGTAAACAACGTCGCGTGTCCCCACACTCTCTCGTGGAAGGAATCACCGGCTATATCCAGTTAGTTTTTCAATCTTATTTCTGGAATGAATACTATATAAAGCACCTAAAAATACAAAAGGAGAAGGAGATAGAGAAGTGATTCGATTCGATTCTTTTTTCGTGATCGAGAGAAGATCGGAGCTAAGCTACTAAGGAATCGCTTGATTGCCCTGAGATGAGAACCGGCGGTTTGGAAACAATGCAGTCTTTGTCGTCGTCGTCTTCGGCGGCAGCGGTTATAGCGCTTAACCTGAAGGACGCTAATTGGTGGTTGGACGTCAACGAGTCTCCATTCTGGCAGGATCGTATCTTACGTATCCTCGCTGGTTTATACGGCATCGTTTCCGTCACCGTCATTGCTGTGGTACCCCCTTCGTCCCCTACTTTGAGTTTTAGGTTGATTTGAGTATATTTGACGTCCTTTTTTTTTTTATATATATATAAGTTTTGTAGGCACGCTCTGTATCCACTGATGGAAAGTTTCTTCACAGTTAATGCAGTTGTCAGGTGAGTCCAACTTTCTATGTGGCCTTGGCAGTACCTTTTGAATTTGCAAAATTCAAAATTAACCTTGGACTTAAATGGAACTATGGGCCCACTGAGCCTGTTGTTAGATTGCCTCAGCATCTTTTTGGTCTGATTTTTCTTTTTGTGTGGCTTCTCCAGCTTTAATCTTTCCTGTGAATTCATTAATTGCAGATTGCTCTTTTGTTGATATTGTGGTGGAAGCCTGTTCAGGTTGTGGTAATCATTTCTAAGATGTTCTTTGCAGGTATAGTTTGAAGTGTAACTCATTCTTGCACAGAGATTGATTATACTCTTTTTCTGTACTACATCTCTATGTCACACCTCTTGTGATTGTGCATTGCAGGAGTGTCATTGTTTGCGGCCCTGGCTTTTTATTATGTGGAGGAAGGTAAATATTTTGTCACTTACATATGATACGGCATGATGGTAGCTTAGCTTATATTTTTGTTACCTGTCCTATGACCCTTGAGTGTGATTTTAATAGATAATGTGAAAACCGGCCTTATTAAATTTGATATCCCTCTTTTAACAATACAATACTCAGGAAGCATGTGTTATTGTGAGTTTTGCCATCTGATGATGGTGTTCAGATCGCACATGCACTTTTGCCTTCCTGGCTAGAATAAGACCCTTTTGAGCCAAAGCAGACTTGATTGATCTACATGATCAAATGTGTGAAAGCAATTGCACACATGACTTTGCTTTCTTGTTTATGACAACTATTTCCACGCAGGCTTTTCCTAATGCTGCAACGGTTTCCAGTGGAATCCAAGGGCGACGTCAAAAGCTGCAGGAGGCGAAACTTGAATTTTAAACCAAATTAAGCAGTTAAAGTTCCTAATTAATAGTGATATCTGTTGATCGCTTCTTGTTGCTTGAATACTTTGGCTGGTTGTCAAGATTTGAAGCTACGGGCTACAGCTAACCAGGGCTTTCATTTCATCATTTGTCAATGGTCTAGATGTGCTTTAATGAGATCGTCGATGCAGCAGATCTTGATGTCCTGGATCACCCTACCCTAACTACACATTACCTAGTAAGCTCTATAATAAACCTCTTGCACTGCTACAGATGTGCATACATATATATATATACAGAGAGAGATCATGGATGTTAAAATATGAATCTTGTTTTGAAAATCTCTAAACAAAAGGCGTGTGTCTGGTTTACTTTCAGTTGGTGGAGATATTGCCTTCTTCTCTGCTCCTCTTTATCCCAAGAAAGCTTCCACCAAAACGAGGTTTCACACAGTACCATCAGTTCCAATGTAACTGAGAGTATACATGGAGATGTATGCGGAGAATCGAAAGACCGCGGTCTCATATGATAAGAGTTAACCAACCATAGCTGTATCGAGAATCCGGTTCAGGAATTAACCGGAATCACTCAGTCAACGGAAAAGAACTTTCAGAGTCAATAGCCAATCATCATCTCCCCTTTTCGTGTATTTACACGTCTTTCATCTACTACTCCGACATTTGTTGAATGTTCTGTCAAAGTTTTCCGTGTATCTACATGTCTTCACCTACTCCTCCAACATTTGTTGAATGTTCTATCAAAGTTTGGATTCTAATATCATATTCACTTTTCTCCCTCTTCGTCTTGTGACATGGGTCTTCTTCACCATTATTCGTTGGTGATGATCATACTTGTTGTCGTAGTAGAGCTCTGCATCTACTCATCAAGCTCTCAGAGCCTCACGTGCCATCCACGTGACCTAGAGGCCTTGCGTGACTTCATCAACGAGCTCTCCCCCAAACCAGATAGTTGGACCTTCAATTCAAGTGGAGATTGCTGTGAATGGGAGGGGATCACATGTAACTCTTCTTCTTCGCTTGGCTTAAACGATCCGGAAAACACTGTGAGAGTCACCAAGCTGAAGCTTGTGAGCAAAACACTGTCTGGTAAGTTGTCTGAATCTCTTGGGCGGCTGCATCACCTTAGAGTTCTTAATCTCTCCCGCAACTTCATCTTAGGCTCCATCCCTCCGTCGATCTTCAATCTGACAAACTTAGAAGCTCTAGATTTGAGCTCTAATGGATTCACTGGCTTAATCCCTGAGAGCTTGAATCTTCCTTCACTGAAAAGTCTCAGTCTGTCCTCAAACGAGTTGAACGGTTCGCTTCCGGTGCATATTTGTCACAACTCCACCGAGCTTAAGCTGATCAGACTCGAGTCCAACAGATTCTCCGGAGAGTTTCCATCTGGGTTCAAGAAATGTGCTCTGCTCCAACATCTCTTCCTTAGAGGGAATGAACTCACTGGTAACATACCTGAGGATCTCTTTCATCTTCATAGCTTGAGTCTTTTGGAGATTCAAGAGAATGGTCTATCTGGTTCACTTACTCCTGTGCTTGGTGGTAACCTCTCCAGCCTCGTTCATTTAGATATCTCATGGAATAGATTCTCCGGCGAGATCCCTGATGTGTTCAACAAGTTTCCAAAGCTAGAGTATCTGATGGCTAAGTCTAATAGATTCACAGGAGGGATCCCCAAGTCGTTGGCAAATTCAAAAACTTTGAGATCATTAAACTTAGGGAACAACTCATTGAGCGGTCCTTTGTATCTGAACTGTACTGTGATGACTAACTTGGCCTCACTTGATCTGGTGTCTAATAAGTTCAACAGCTCTATACCTGAAGATCTACCGTCTTGCAGACAGCTTACTCACGTTAGCCTCGGCCGAAACCACTTTGATGGACAGGTCCTGAGAGTTTCAAGGACTTCCATAACTTGTCATACTTATCGCTCTCAAACTGCAGTCTTGTTAACATTTCATCAACTCTTCACATTCTTCAGCAATGCAAGAACCTGACAGCTCTTGTTCTTTCTTTAAACTTCCATGGAGAGATGTTTCCTGATGACCGGAGCCTTCATTTCAAGAAGCTCAAGATACTTGCTGTACCAAATTGTTGGCTTACTGGTTCAATGCCAAGGTGGTTGAGCAAGAGCACCAGTCTAGAGCTGTTGGATCTCTCGTGGAACAGTTTAACCGGAGCTATACCATATTGGATCGGTGGTTTCGCCAATCTTTTCTACTTGGATTTGTCCAATAACTCGTTCACTGGAGAGATCCCAAAGAGTTTGACAAGGCTGCATAGCCTCATAAGCCGAGATAATTCGGCTGACGAGCCAGTTCAGATTTCACGTTCTACTTATATATATTTGGTGAGAATGGAAAAGCTCAGCCATACAAACATGTTTCTAGATTTCCGCCAACGCTTGAACTAAGCCAAAACAACCTCTCTGGACCCATTTGGGAGGAGTTTGGAAACTTGAAGAACCTCCGTGTATTTAAACTGAATGGCAACAGGCTATCAGGTCAGATCCTAGCTCGCTTTCAGGAATGACAAGCTTGGAGGTTCTTGATTTGTCCAATAACCAAATTTCCGGTTCAATCCCGTCGTCTCTGCAGAAACTAACATTTCTGTCCAAGTTCAGTGTTGCAAACAATAGTCTCACGGGGACAATCCCTTCCGGTGGTCAGTTTCAAACGTTTCCGAACTCGAGCTTCGAGGGCAACGATTTTGTGGTGACCACCGGTTTGATTGTCAAGAAGGTACACTAGACCAAAACCGACCAAGATCCAGTGGTGAGAGTAACAACAATGATAGTGACTTTGCCTTAGATTTTTCATATGGAGTTGCTTTTGGGTTTGGTTTATCGTTTGTTGTTGTTGTTGCTTTCCGTCAGAAGCTGTTTAGGTTTTAATCTCTACGACATCAAAGGTTCATTTTGATTATGGACTGTTTACGTCAATAAATGATATAGTAAAAGTTTTTCTTTATAGATTCATGAATACTCAATTTTATTCAGTCTACCATTTCAATCTTTCAGGGATTAAACAATTTATGTATGTGCTTTAAGGCTTTTTTGAATAAATTTAATATCATTTATCAATGGTCTAGATGTGCTTTAATGCGATCGACGATGCAGCACATCTTGATGTCCTGGATCACCCTATCCTAAACTTCATATTTTTACCTGGTAAGCTCTATAATGAACCTCTTGCACTGCTACAGATGTGCATACATATATATATATACAGAGAGAGATCATGGATGTTAAAATATTAATCTTCTTTTGAAAATCTCTAAACAAAAGGCGTGTGTCTGGTTTACTTTCAGTTGGTGGAGATATTGCCTTCTTCTCTGGTCCTCTTTATCCTAAGAAAGCTTCCACCAAAACGAGGTTTCACACAGTACCATCAGTTCCAATGTAACTGAGAGTATACATGGAGATGTATGCAGAGAATCGAAAGACCGCGGTCTCATATGATAAGAGTTAACCAACCATAGCTGTATCGAGAATCCGGTTCAGAAACTAAACCGGAATCACTCAGTCAACGGAAAAGAACTTTCAGAGTCAATAGCCAATCATCATCTCCCCTTTTTCGTGTATTTACACGTCTTTCATCTACTACTCCGACATTTGTTGAAATGTTCTGTCAAAGTTTTCCGTGTATCTACATGTCTTCACCTACTCCTCCAACATTTGTTGAATGTTCTATCAAAGTTTGGATTCTAATATCATATTCACTTTTCTCCCTCTTCGTCTTGTGACATGGGTCTTCTTCACCATTATTCGTTGGTGATGATCATACTTGTTGTCGTAGTAGAGCTCTGCATCTACTCATCAAGCTCTCAGAGCCTCACGTGCCATCCACGTGACCTAGAGGCCTTGCGTGACTTCATCAACGAGCTCTCCCCCAAACCAGATAGTTGGACCTTCAATTCAAGTGGAGATTGCTGTGAATGGGAGGGGATCACATGTAACTCTTCTTCTTCGCTTGGCTTAAACGATCCGGAAAACACTGTGAGAGTCACCAAGCTGAAGCTTGTGAGCAAAACACTGTCTGGTAAGTTGTCTGAATCTCTTGGGCGGCTGCATCACCTTAGAGTTCTTAATCTCTCCCGCAACTTCATCTTAGGCTCCATCCCTCCGTCGATCTTCAATCTGACAAACTTAGAAGCTCTAGATTTGAGCTCTAATGGATTCACTGGCTTAATCCCTGAGAGCTTGAATCTTCCTTCACTGAAAAGTCTCAGTCTGTCCTCAAACGAGTTGAACGGTTCGCTTCCGGTGCATATTTGTCACAACTCCACCGAGCTTAAGCTGATCAGACTCGAGTCCAACAGATTCTCCGGAGAGTTTCCATCTGGGTTCAAGAAATGTGCTCTGCTCCAACATCTCTTCCTTAGAGGGAATGAACTCACTGGTAACATACCTGAGGATCTCTTTCATCTTCATAGCTTGAGTCTTTTGGAGATTCAAGAGAATGGTCTATCTGGTTCACTTACTCCTGTGCTTGGTGGTAACCTCTCCAGCCTCGTTCATTTAGATATCTCATGGAATAGATTCTCCGGCGAGATCCCTGATGTGTTCAACAAGTTTCCAAAGCTAGAGTATCTGATGGCTAAGTCTAATAGATTCACAGGAGGGATCCCCAAGTCGTTGGCAAATTCAAAAACTTTGAGATCATTAAACTTAGGGAACAACTCATTGAGCGGTCCTTTGTATCTGAACTGTACTGTGATGACTAACTTGGCCTCACTTGATCTGGTGTCTAATAAGTTCAACAGCTCTATACCTGAAGATCTACCGTCTTGCAGACAGCTTACTCACGTTAGCCTCGGCCGAAACCACTTTGATGGACAGGTCCCTGAGAGTTTCAAGGACTTCCATAACTTGTCATACTTATCGCTCTCAAACTGCAGTCTTGTTAACATTTCATCAACTCTTCACATTCTTCAGCAATGCAAGAACCTGACAGCTCTTGTTCTTTCTTTAAACTTCCATGGAGAGATGTTTCCTGATGACCGGAGCCTTCATTTCAAGAAGCTCAAGATACTTGCTGTACCAAATTGTTGGCTTACTGGTTCAATGCCAAGGTGGTTGAGCAAGAGCACCAGTCTAGAGCTGTTGGATCTCTCGTGGAACAGTTTAACCGGAGCTATACCATATTGGATCGGTGGTTTCGCCAATCTTTTCTACTTGGATTTGTCCAATAACTCGTTCACTGGAGAGATCCCAAAGAGTTTGACAAGGCTGCATAGCCTCATAAGCCGAGATAATTCGGCTGACGAGCCAGTTCCAGATTTCACGTTCTACTTATATATATTTGGTGAGAATGGAAAAGCTCAGCCATACAAACATGTTTCTAGATTTCCGCCAACGCTTGAACTAAGCCAAAACAACCTCTCTGGACCCATTTGGGAGGAGTTTGGAAACTTGAAGAACCTCCGTGTATTTAAACTGAATGGCAACAGGCTATCAGGTCAGATCCCTAGCTCGCTTTCAGGAATGACAAGCTTGGAGGTTCTTGATTTGTCCAATAACCAAATTTCCGGTTCAATCCCGTCGTCTCTGCAGAAACTAACATTTCTGTCCAAGTTCAGTGTTGCAAACAATAGTCTCACGGGGACAATCCCTTCCGGTGGTCAGTTTCAAACGTTTCCGAACTCGAGCTTCGAGGGCAACGATTTTTGTGGTGACCACCGGTTTGATTGTCAAGAAGGTACACTAGACCAAAACCGACCAAGATCCAGTGGTGAGAGTAACAACAATGATAGTGACTTTGCCTTAGATTTTTCATATGGAGTTGCTTTTGGGTTTGGTTTATCGTTTGTTGTTGTTGTTGCTTTCCGTCAGAAGCTGTTTAGGTTTTAATCTCTACGACATCAAAGGTTCATTTTGATTATGGACTGTTTACGTCAATAAATGATATAGTAAAAAGTTTTTCTTTATAGATTCATGAATACTCAATTTTATTCAGTCTACCATTTCAATCTTTCAAGGGGATTAAACAATTTATGTATGTCCTGTGACGGAATATCTTCATTCCTTTTCTACTTCGTAGAAATCTGCTTTCTTCTTTTCTTTCTCATGCACGTTCTTGGTCTATTTCCTATTTATCTGGATATTTACTTTACCTCTCTTCCTTGCACTGGAAGCAAGCTCTTGTATTGATAATGCCTATTTATCTAAACCCATAAAAGCGAACCTATCTCTCATCACGCTTAAAAAAGGTGTGGGTAATTCCATTACTAATTCTCAAAACCAAATTCCACCGGAGAAACCAAGAGATGTGTCCATGAAAAGAGGTGTGATTGCAGAGAATTCACACACGCCTATTGAATGAAGAATCAAAGTGAGTGCTTGAAAGCGAAGCTGTGGGAGTGTATGTGAGACGACCATTTGAATTTAAACTTTAGGGCTGATTCAGATTTTCAATATTATACTCATAAATTCCATTTGAATTTATTAACTTTAGTATTGAGTTTGGTTTGGTTCTTTCTGGAGATTGAATAACCTATGTCTAAGATTATCCAAAAATCTATTAAAAGGAAAAAATTAACAAAATAATATTTTAAATATATAAATTTTTTAAAAAATATAATTTAAAACTTTTTAAACAATCTAAATAGTTAAAAATATTCAAAATAAAAAATAATCAAACTGTACAAAAATCTTTAAAACACTCTGAAATATTTGAATTATCTTAACATATATAAAAAATTAACATATTTAATTAATTTCAGAATATTTAGATTCTAACTCAAATTTTGATGTATTATTTGTATAACAATTTAGATCAGATTTTGTTTTTGTTTTTTTTAGTTCCTTAATAACGTCCAAGCCTATTATCCATAGAGACGACCATATGATTTAATTGTTTACCACTGGAGAAATATGAAAAATTAAGAGCTAACTGGCTTAAAACCAAAGAAAAACATGGAAATTAAAACAAATCCAAACAAGATCGTCAACGATTTAATCTACAAAATACATAAGTATTCGATCGCTCCCCTAAGTAATCTCGGCGAGACGATTGAGATCTCAACATCTCTATATGGTTATGTAATCATTTCAATTTTCATGATCTCTCTCTCTAATTCACTCACTCACTCTCTCTCTAATTTGTTTCTGGGTTATATCTAACTTGAAATTGTTCAATCTATCTAACTTGAAATTGTTCAATCTTCCCTAGTTGGTTGATTAATTTCTGAATAAAATCTGCCTAAAAGATCACTTGCCAAGATTTCAATAAAAACATTGGCATGTGAAACGTTGGGGAGCGCTAATTGACGAAAAGAGCCACAAAATTAATCATTCTCGTTTGTCATTTATTTAGCCGGCTAATATAATATTAAACGGCCAACAATTTTATTATCCTAGTTATAATATATATGAATTGCATGTGTTTATCATTTATTTAGCCGGCTAATACTTTGGTTGCTCCATGTACAAGATATATTAACCATATATAATATTTATCATTAACAACACTTCTATATGAGACACGATATTAGTCTTGAATATGTGTAATGTAAAAACATTCGAATATTTAATGAAATGAATAGATAAGTTATTAAATATGTTAGCCGTTTAACAACGGAACTCAAAACCTAATTTAATGATACATGTATACATATGATAAAATTGTTATATGTTTTTAAATAAGTTAGAAGGCTAACACTAAATTGTTATATGTAATTAAATATGTTGGCAAACTAACATTCAATTTCACAAAATAATTCATAGATATATCTAAATATATGAATAATTGTAATAAACTATTGCAATTGTTAGCTGTCTAACAATGAATTTTAATGTTATCAAATATGTTAACAATCTACCAATGAATTTAGAAGAAATAAATAATTAGTATTGAGTTTGGTTTGGTTCTTTCCGGAGATTGAATAACCTATGTCTAAAATTATCCAAAAATCTATTAAAAAGTAAAAAATTAACAAAAAATATTTTAAATATATAAATTTTAAAAAATATAATCATAGGTATCTAACTCTAAGTAACAAGAAACACCTAAAACTTACCGAAAGAGGAAAGGAAAGAAGGTAATATAATGGCAGCAGAGTCATAAAAAATGTTGAGCAGTAGCGTAACAGTGCGCTTAAGTTCATTGGTAGGGCTACAATTTCCTAAAAATGAAATTAATAAATAGATAAATATTAAATACATGTGTCTCCAAAATAAAAGAAAATAAATAAATATTCTACAGACCCTCTTTTGTCTCCTTTCCTTTAGTATTTAGGGTTCTTAAAGCTCTCTCTCTCTTTCCTCTTCTCGTTTCCCAGAAAAATTCGTACTATAATGAAGATTAACAGATTTTCTCTCTCTGGATACGAATCCAACTAAACATCTTCACTGAAAGGAAAACAAAAAAAAAATCCGATCTTGAAGTTCACCCATCAACGCCGGCGTTTGTGAGTCTTTGGTTGAATGCAAATGGAGGGAATACAGAATCCTGTTGTATCTCGCAGTGTCGAAGAGGTGTTTAGCGACTTTAGGGGTCGAAGAGCTGGTCTCCTCAAGGCTCTCTCTACAGGTCTCTGTTTTTCTTTTTGTTCGAATCTAAAGCTAATTGCTTTCTCTAGAGATTTAGTTTGCTCATTTTTGTTGTTGTTGTTGTTGTTGCTATGTTCAATTGGGTTTTCTTCATTCCTGAGGATAAAAGTTTGCTCATTTTTTTGTTGTTGCTATTTGTTGATTTTCTGTATGCAGATGTGCGGAAGTTTTACCATGAGTGTGACCCTGGTGAGTTATATCATCACCCTTCTTGTATAACTTCTCTGGTTGAATTTTCAGAAATTGTTTTATTGTTGAAATAGCTGAGATTATGTGTTTTCAATGCAAGAATCGCCTCCTGGTCTTGAATAAGGGAAGAATCTGTGATGTTTAATCCATTTTTACTTCTTGAGTTTGTTTACAGGTCTTTTGTTTAAAAAAAAAAAAAATTCTCGTTTCTGTTTGTTAGATCTGAAGTTGATGTCAGGTTGCTAGTTTTTGTCTCCTCTGGCTGTAGTTTTATCTTTCATCATCTTCCTCCTCAGAGTAGGTTTAGTTTCCTGGAGGCTTTGAGTGTTTGCTACTAAGATGAAGTTACTGCTCTGTGTGGGTCTCTCTTCTTATGGAGACAAGGAAAACTTGTGTCTAAATGTTTGTGAGTTTTAAAACAGCAGAATAAGGACTCTAAATGCTTGTGTCTAAAGGAAAACTTGTGTTTAAATGTTTCTGAACAGCAGAATAGAGGCTTGATATGTTTTTAAACAGCAGAATAGAGACTAAATGTTTTTAAACAGCAGAATAGAGACTCTAAATGTTTGTGAGTTTCTTCATGTTTGTTTGTACTAAGTTGAAGTTAGTGTTCTGCGTGGTTTCTCGTCTTTGGGTAATTCTGTTTTTTACTTGTGCAGACAAGGAAAACTTGTGTCTTTATGGACTTCCAAATGAGACATGGGAAGTGAATCTTCCTGTCGACGAGGTCCCTCCCGAGCTTCCTGAACCAGCTCTAGGCATTAACTTCGCAAGGGACGGAATGCCAGAAAAAGACTGGATATCTCTGGTTGCAGTTCACAGTGACTCATGGCTCATCTCTGTTGCCTTCTACTTTGGCGCACGTTTCGGATTTGGGAAGAATGAGAGGTAAGATTCCTCTCTTCTCAGTGTTCCATGTACTTCTACAAGTGTTTGTTAAAAGCTACAGTGACCATTATTGGTAGCTGCAGCGTTCTAGAACAGTGTTGTTTTCTGATACTATACATTCAAACACTGCACTGTTGTCTTCCCTCTTAGCTCGTGAACTTTGTTTCAGGAAGAGGCTCTTCCAGATGATAAATGATCTCCCAACCATTTTCGAGGTTATAACTGGCAATGCAAAGCAAACCAAGGATCAATCTGCTAGCCACAACAGTAGCAGAAGCAAGGTATATAGAATCCTTCTGTTTTCACCATTTTGTTTCTTCTTCGTCTTCTTCTTCTCTGAGTCTGTTTATATGTGCTTACTTTCTCCTCATGCAGCCTCGACAATCTGAATCTCAGACTAAGGCTTCGAAGATGTCACCACCACCAAAAGAAGATGAGGAGAGTGGAGATGACGAGGAAGATGATGAACAAGGTGCGGTCTGTGGTGCCTGTGGAGACAACCATGATGATTTCTGGATATGTTGCGATGCTTGTGAGAAATGGTTCCATGGAAAATGCGTGAAGATCACACCTGCAAAGGCTGAGCACATCAAACATTACAAATGCCCTACTTGCAGTACCAACAAGAAAATCAAAGCTTGAAAGGTGATAATAATAGCTAGTTGATCAAAAAGGACAGAACCAAAGAGGCTTTTGATTGTGTAATCTTAATGGGATTGAGACAGCTTTACAGTTTAGTAATGTCTTCTTTTCTTTTGTTGATTTTGCTGTTAATGTCTAAATGCTATAAACTAATTTGTCTTATGTTTCTTAGAAAACTGTCTTTAAGCTTTTGATTGTCTCTGTTTCAATAGTGTTACAAACATTCTACTCACTGTAGCCTTAAGATGGCTCAGCCTCAGGGCTATGAAAATTTCCATAAAGAGATACAGAGGAAAGAGCAGGTACAAGGCGAAAGCTGCGCAGATAAACAACACTGGGTGTGGTGAGATTACAGCCATAGCAAGGGCATAAGAGACTCCAAGAGACGCCCCAATCCAAAAGAACCATGTGGTAAACAAGCTACTGACTGGTAAGAGACAAAACGTGTAAAGTAGAGCGCAGCAGAAGCCTATAGTGTTGGAAACCCAGAGTACAATGAAGAATGTCTGTTTCATCACCGCGGAACCGCCTTCCTCTGATTGGCGTAAACCTCCTGGAGGCTGTAGAGCGGTTTGGTAAGTGGATGTGATTATCAACGTGCATATGATCAAGAACACTGCTCTGCCTTCTTCTGAAGTGTCTGACTTTAAGCGTCTGATGCCAGTAGAGCAATGAGACCAGAAAGTGATTGGTGTCTTGTAGTGATCAGATGTTGTTTTCTCTAGTTTGGGAAGAGATGTTGCCTCCTTGCACCCGGTTTTAACAACAGCTTGTTCCAAATCCAAGTCTCTACTCTGTCCTTGGTGTCCTAAGATATCAAGAAACGTTAAACCATCACCATTTACTTCGTTTGGCTTCACTAGCTGACACGCTAGTAACAGTTTTATCGCCTGGTGATCTTCCTTATATGCTGCAAGATGCAAAGGAGTGTTGTGGGCTACATCTTTTTTATTCAATATGTCACACTCGGTTGAAGCAGAATCTCTTTGGCTCATTCTTTGGATCCAACCGGTGAGGACTTGGAGAGTTTCATATCTACCATTGGTCAAAGCAAGGTGAAGAGCGTTATGGCCATTCACAGTCACATCTTGGATACATTCAGGGGAAGACCTAAGACACTCTACCACGAGATTTGCATCTCCTCTTACCACAATGAGATGGAAAGGTGTAATGCCTTCTCTCCCCTTAACGCGAGATAGTTCGGGATCGATACCGAGAAGCCATGTTGTAAAGTCTCTATGATCTTTCTGTATAGCAAGATGCAATGGACTGTACCCGCTTGTGTTCAGCTTTGTGGCAAAGGATGGCTTCAGATTCAGCATTTCCGTGGAGAATGGTATGTTCCCGGAAGCTGCAGCTACGTGGAGTGGAGTGTTGACAAATGGCACGGAACTGATGTTTTCAAGAATGTAAGGATTCTCGTCAACTAGAGCATAAAAGTCACTGATGCTTCCGATTTCTGCAGCATGTTGTAGTCTTGGATCCATGGAGAGAGAACTGTTGTATTCAAGAAAAACGTTGGTGATCTAAACTCAGAAACTGTCTTTACCAAGAAGATTTGAATCAAGAACCAACAAACATATCTAATAAAACAAAAAAGAAAGAGAAAATATCGCAAGGAACCACATGTACATGTGGGAAATAAGAAACAAACTAAGAACAAGTGGGACTCTCTATATGGTAGCTAAATGTTTTTTCCTGGTATCAAACTCAGTTTTTACACATTTTACTAAATGTTACCTCAGTTACAATCAGGAACACTCCACGAGATTCATTTGAAGTGTTTTGACCTTTGGCGTCTCATGACCGTGGAGCAGTATGTCCGGAAAGTGTAGGCGATTTAAGAAAAGACCTCTTTACACCCTGTTTTTACAACATCTTGTTTAAATTAAATCCAACTCCTCTCTACCTGCGGCTCTTATGATATCAAGAAACGTTAAACCATCACCATTTACTTCGTTTGGCTTCACTAGCTGACACGCTAGTAACAGTTTTATCGCCTGCATACATATATAAGCCTACAATCAGTCTAAGCAATATTCAAAAATCACTAGTTGGTAACTAGGTTCTACAAAGGACTAAGGACTAAGGACTGTGGATTATTCAAGACCTACACGAAGCTTAGACGTTAACGAAATATTGATTTAATATTATATATATATTTTTATATTTATATAAAATATTTTAGTTTTACAGATTTATTCTAGTTAAAATCACTGAAACTGTTTTAAAAATTTTAAACCGATTTAAGGCTTATAAATCTGAATTTAAAAAAATTGTTTCAGCTAAGAGCTATTTGCGATCTAGGTAGACACCGTCTAGACCGATTTCTAGAACCATGAATCTAAGTAACAAAATGTAAAGAAAAACTGAAGCTTATTAGGAACCATGCCTGATGATCTTCCTTATATGCTGCAAGATGCAAAGGAGTGTTGTGGGCTACATCTTTTTATTCAATATGTCACACTCGGTTGAAGCAGAATCTCTTTGGCTCATTCTTTGGATCCAACCGGTGAGGACTTGGAGAGTTTCATATCTACCATTGGTCAAAGCAAGGTGAAGAGCGTTATGGCCATTCACAGTCACATCTTGGATACATTCAGGGAAGACCTAAGACACTCTACCACGAGATTTGCATCTCCTCTTACCACCAGGAGGCTGGAGGGCAGTCTGATATGTGGCTGTTATTATCAAAGTGAATACAATCAGCAAAGCTCCACGAACTTCTTCTGAAGTGTTAGACCTCATGCGTTTCGCGATAATGGATTGGCATGTCTTTAAAGTGAATGGAGATTTTAAAATTTCAGATACTGCCTTGGCTTTTGGCATAGAAGCCGCCTCTTTACACCGGGTTTTAGAACAACTTGTTCCAAGTCCAAGTCCCAATCACCTGCGTTCTCCAGGTTCCTTAAGATATCAAGGAATGTTAAACCATCACCATTAACGGTGTTCCGCTCCACCAACTGGCATTTTAGTAATAGTCTTACCGCCTACACAAAATAATATCATAGTTAACTCAGTTTTGACGTAAACTTTTATATCTATGGTTTGGAAAAAGAAAGCCTTGAAGAAAATAAAACATACCTGAAGATCATCCTTATAAGCTGCAAGGTGCAAGGCCGTGTTGTAGCTGAAATCCTCTTTATTCAGAAAACGGATTTCGATATTAAACGCGTTTCTTTGGCTCATTCTCTGGATCCCTCCAGTGAGGACTTGGAGAACTTCAAATCTGTCATTCATCAGACTTGGAAGACACGAGACTTCGATACTCGACTTGTACTCGTGACTTAGACCCGTACTCGCATTGAAAATCTAATATACTTGATGTTAGCAAGATAAGTAATAAGTCTAACAAATTTCACTACTTACAAGAACAAGGCAAATATTATATAGTTTACTTTTTCGGTACTTGCCTCATTACTTTTATACTAACTATATAAATAATATTTGTTACTTGCAAAATAATACTTGGTTTTTACTTTCACTATAATAATATCAAAATTATTTTAATATACTAGACAATCCATTATTAAATAAGATAATAATACCCATATTTCTTTAAAAAAAATCAAAACTCACATTTACCGTTAATTTTGTCAATACATAGAGCATCAAAATAAAATGGAGCATTGGAATAAAATAGAGGAACAATGAGTTCCATTTGAGTTTTCAATATTTCAAACATTTATTTTATTTTTGTCTATTTTTTGAGAATTCATATGATTTTTAGATGTTAAATTTGTTCATTTTACAAGTAATCAAGATACAAGTATCTATTTGGCAAGTAACACAGTTCTCAATTTACAAATATTAATTTTTTTGCAAGTACTCGATAAAACAATTATCAAGTATTTGGATAAATCAAATTAAGTAGCAAGTAACTAAAAATTGGCAAGTACTCCTCTGTGCCCAGCCCATTGCAAACTAGGTTCTTCCTTTTGGTATCAAACTTATTTTATCAACCATTCACAACTTTCAACTCTGGAAGCCTCATGAAAAACTCATTAAACATACACCACGAATTATGTATAAGGAACTACAACGGGGAACATTACATTATAAGGAACTCTAAGAGATTTGTTACATCATATGCATTTTCAAAAGTCATCTCCTCGGCATACACTAATGTGGTATCAAACCTTTCATTTTTCAAGATTATAAAAGTCATCTCCACCGGGCAGTGGCGGAGCCACATGTAGTAAGAGAGGGGGGGGGGGGGTCTCTGCCCCCAATTCATTTTGAAAATTTCATATAAAACATCGACTAATTTTAAATATGCTCCTGTTTTTAACAAATCTATCCTTATAGTCCTATAAAACCTTTTTCTAGCTCCGTCCCTGCCACCGTCCGATAAATCTTCCGCCCAACTAATTCTAGCAACGCGATATAGGTCAAATAAAGCTGCACGATGGCACATGTCATCGCGAAAAATGATAGAGGGTCTGGTGAGTTTTCCGCCACTGCTAGTGCATAACAAACCCCCAGATATGTCTCTACTGACATGAACCATGCGTTAAAATGAGGCTTGCGTGGCAAGAGACGACATATGTTGAATAGAGCACAGTAGAAACACATGGTGTTGAAAACGCAAAGAAGAAGTAAGAATGCCTGTTTTATCCGTAAATCATTCTTCGAAGAAGGCGGATCCTTGGATGGGTGTTCACCACCAGGAGGCTGGAGGGCAGTCTGATATGTGGCTGTTATTATCAAAGTGAATACAATCAGCAAAGCTCCACGAACTTCTTCTGAAGTGTTAGACCTCATGCGTTTCGCGATAATGGATTGGCATGTCTTTAAAGTGAATGGAGATTTTAAAATTTCAGATACTGCCTTGGCTTTTGGCATAGAAGCCGCCTCTTTACACCGGGTTTTTAGAACAACTTGTTCCAAGTCCAAGTCCCAATCACCTGCGTTCTCCAGGTTCCTTAAGATATCAAGGAATGTTAAACCATCACCATTAACGGTGTTCCGCTCCACCAACTGGCATTTTAGTAATAGTCTTACCGCCTACACAAAATAATATCATAGTTAACTCAGTTTTGACGTAAACTTTTATATCTATGGTTTGGAAAAAGAAAGCCTTGAAGAAAATAAAACATACCTGAAGATCATCCTTATAAGCTGCAAGGTGCAAGGCCGTGTTGTAGCTGAAATCCTCTTTATTCAGAAAACGGATTTCGATATTAAACGCGTTTCTTTGGCTCATTCTCTGGATCCCTCCAGTGAGGACTTGGAGAACTTCGAGTCTATCATTCATCACAGCAAGGTGCAGAGCATTCTGTCCATTCACACACACATCTTCGATACATTCAGGGGAAACATTGAGGCACTCTGCCACAAGATCCGCGTTTCCACTTACCACTAGGAAGTGGAATGGCGTGAGGCCATTTCTCCCTTTGACGCAAGCAAGGCTCGGATCATGCTTGAGCATCCAGAGGAAAAAATCTCTTTTATCTGCATTCACAGCGAGATGCAATGGACTGTGCCCGCTTGTGTTCAGCTTTCTGGCTAAAGATTCACCATCTCCATGCCAAACTCTATGTTCCCGGCAGCTGCAGCTACGTGGAGGGGAGTGTTGATAAATGGCACGGCGTCGATGTTCTCAAGTATGTATGGATTCTCATAAATGAGAGTATACAACTCATCGATGCTTCCAGATTCAGCAGCTTGCTGAAGTCTCGGATCCATAGCAAGAAACTTAGTTATCAAAACAAACAAAGAGCGGGAGAGTTTTCAGTTTAGAAAATGTTGGTATTATCGTTACCCACCACAATAGTTCTTGTATATACGCTTAAAAGTGAAACAAAGCGTCGAACTTGGGAGGTTTAAGAGGGAGCTTCAAAGAAAAAACCTGTAAAGAAGTAGAGAACCCCACACGGAAATGAGCGACAAAAGAATAAGGGTGAACTTTTGACATGGAATGCACTAACCTATAAAAATGTAAGAAAGAAAAGACCCAGGAAATTGCATGGAAACCTATTGGCTTTACTTTTACCGATCAGTTTTAAGGATGCCTTAGTTCACAAGATCTTCATATGATGGGAAAGTCGATAACTAATGGAAAAAAGGCAAGAAGTGGGACCTAACCAGACAAACCGTATTATTACATTGCTAGTGTGGGATTTTAGTAAGTTTATTTGTTTGAATTTTCGAGTTCTATCATTTGCCTTTGTGAAAGATTTCTACTAGATGTTTAAAGAAAAAGGTTCTAACCTTTTTTTATTTAATCAAATACAGAAATTAAAACCAACATTGAAGAGAGTGTATCCACTTGCATGTTCTTAAACTCAGTCCAACAAGAATCATCCTTATAAGCACAAAACTATGATTTGTTATTTCAAATATTATTGGCATTCTTACGAACAATCCTGCACGGTTGCAAGCCGTCAAGACACTAGTGTAATGTCGTATGGCCTGGCTCAATACCTTCTTTCATCTTTGAATGTAAATTCATGTACATAAAACTGTTTATTTTGCCTTTTCATAGGATCTAGAGACATGGATCTTAGTAAAAATAAACACTTAAAGTAATGTTGTTTATGTTATTAATAATGTAACCGGTGAGGACTTGGAGAGTTTCAAATCTACGTTCAGGTCAAGACACGAGACACTCTGCCACAAGATTTGCATCTCCTCTTAACTAGGAGATAAAAAGGCGCGATGTCTTCTCTCCCTTTAACGCAAAATAGTTCAGGATCATTACTGAGAAGCCATGTTATAAACTGTCTATAATCTTTCTGTACAGCAAGATGCAATGGACTGTACCCGCTTGTGTTCAGCTTTATGGCAAACGATGGCTTCAAATTGAGCATTTCGTGGAAAATGGATGTTCCCGGAAGCTGCAACTACGTGGAGAGGAGTGTTGACAAATGGTACAGCATTGATGTGATCAAGAATGTATGTATTGTCATCAATCAGAGCATAAAAGTCACTGATGCTTCTTGTTTCTACAGCATGTGGTAGTATTGGATCCATGGAGAGAGAGGTTTTGAGAGAAAGCTCTGTATTCAAGAAAAATGTGTGATCTAGACTCAGAATTTGTCTTTTTTTTTTGTCAAGGAATTTTATTCAAGAGTACAAGTCAGCTGACTTGTGTCCAAAACAAGAGTTCAAACTGAGAATGGAAAATAAAGACATCAGTAGATGCCACAAACCAAAGCTCTAAAAAGCAAAAATAACATAAAAGGCAACAGACTGAAGTAATCATCGATTGTTTGATGAATCCTCCAGGCCTTGGAGACTTAATCCCTAGCCTGACTTTAGATGGCTGGAGCTAACCAAGAGGGACCTCCTCTAGCGATGTAGGATTGATACCGCTTATCTCTGGTGACACTTGACGCAATCTCCATTGCTATAGTGTTAGTACCTTCTGGTGCCAATAACACTTGACAATGATCAAAAATATGTAAGGACCGTAGCGTCTTTGATAGCAGAAGAGCAATATTAGGGAAGGATTGAGGGTCATTGATAGCTCTCCATACAGTGGTAGAAGACAGATCAATGATTACTCTTTTGAACCGCAGGTCATGAAGAGTCTCACAAGTCCAAAACAGAGAACTCAGCTCTGATTCAAAGGGTGAGACAGTCGGCGAGCAGGCCTTCCTGCTATGGACCAGTGGAATACCCATATGGTCCCTAACGATCCAGGCTGCGCCACTATTCTGAGCTGGATCTACCCAAGAAGAGGCAATGTTGCATTTAACAAAAAGCTTTGAAGCAAGAAACAACAAACAAATGTAATAAACAATAAAGAAAGTGAAAATATCCCAAGGAACCACATGTACATGTGGAATAAGATACAAACTAAGAACAAGTGGGACTCTCTATATAGTAGCTAAATGTTTGTCCTGGTATTAAGCTAACAACTAGTATCAGTATCAAAATCGTATTATTTTACGCTCTCTCTTTCACTATGCTAACTAGCTTCTTCTTCTCGGTATCAAACTTATTTTATCAACCACTCACACCTGTAATTCCGAAGCCTCATGATAAACTCATTAAATATACGCTAAAATTTATATAGAAATACCCTACGATAGTCATAAAATTTATTTTTGTCACAAATAGTTTGCAAGGACCGAAATGACCAAAATATTTCATTAAATGGTTAAATATACGCAAGTTAACTAATATATACTTACGGTTTAGAGCTAAGGTGAGATTTTTGGATTAAGGTTTAAAATTTTTAAAATAAAAAATAAATATTAAAATTTTGAAAATAAAAATTTTAAAACTAGTTTCAAAAAGAAAATTTTCAAAAAAAAATAAAATAAAACTTTTGAAATTTTTGAATTTTTTTATAAAAAAGTTCGAATTTGAAAACATATAATTTGAAACTATAATTTTTTTTTATTTATTTATTTATATATCTAGGATATAATGATCTTTTACATCTTTAATGAAATATTTTGGTCATTTTTTTTCTTTGGGAGCTTTTTTTGTAGTAAAAAATCAAAAATTCTATTTGAAAGAATTGCCCAAATTTATATGTTCAAGGCAATTACTATTAATGGTTGAATCTGAGATTTTTTGGGCTATAATCATTTATTAAAAATCTTCAAAATTTTATTTTCATAATTTGAGATCTACACCTATGTACAAAAACTTCAAAAAAAAATTGGAGATCAAGGCCAATGTTTCGTATGGATATATCCAGAAGGTTCAAATGTCGTCTCCACTGCATACAGTAACGTGGTATCAGATCATTCATATATAAGGTTTTCTAAACCTGCTCAAGTGGGGCTCAGGAATCACCGTCAGATGTTTCCGCCCAAGAAAAGCTAGCAACACGAGATAGAGAACATGAAGCAGGAAGATGCCAAATGTCATCATGAGAAACATTACAGGATCTGGTGAGTTTGCTGCCACTGCTAGTGCATAAGAAACTCCCAGCAAGGTCCCTATTGAAATGTACCATGACGTAAATAGACCCCTAAGTGGTAAGAAAGAAAAGGTGTAGAATAGAGCGCAGTAAAAGCCTAGGGTGTTGGAAAGCCAAAGAAGGATGAAGAATGCTTGTTTTGTCGGATCCTTGGATGGGTGTCCACCTCCAGGAGGCTGGAGACCAGTCTGGTATGTAGCTGTTATTATCAAAGTGAATACAATCAGGAAAGCGCCACGAACTTCTTCTGAACTGTCAGACCTTAGGCGTTTCACACCGGTGGAATAGTATGTCCAGAAAGTAAATGGCGATTTCAATAAATCAGATAGTGACTTGGTTTTTGGCAGAGAAGCAGCCTCTTTACACCTGGTTTTTAAAATAACGTGTTCCAAATCCAAGTCCCAGTCACCTGAGTTCTCCAGGTTTCTTAAGATATCAAGGAATGTTAAACCATTGCCATTTACTTTATTCCTCTCCACCAACTGACATTCTAGTAATAGTCTTACCGCCTACACAAGATAACGTCATTCTATTAGGAATTTTATTGTGAACATACACGAGTTAACCACGAATAAAGCAAATAAACTAAGAGAGCATAACACAAGTACACAACTAAGGATACTCGTTTTTAGAGTTTGCATATTAATGTGCTAATTAATTAATTTGCAACCTGTTAGCCCATATTTATACAACTTCAAAGTCCAATATTCGTTTTCTCTCTAGGAAGACATCTTTATCTACTGAAAACACTTTTCCTAATCCTAAAAATATTTCGTCTGGCCCAACAAATATGGCATTTTACTAGTGCACTGAGATTTAAATCATTTCCAGAATCAACAAATCTCATAGTTAACTCGATTCATTTTCACTCAGTCTTGATTTGGAAAGAATTATATCAGGTATGGAAAAAGAAAGCACTTGAGAAAATAAAACTTGCCTGAAGATCATTCTTATATGCTGCATGGTGCAAGGCCGTGTTGTAGCTGAAATCTTCTTTATTCAGAAAACGGATCTCGTTCTTCAAAGCATTTCTTTGCATCGTTCTCTGGATCCATCCAGTGAGGACTTGGAGAACTTCAAATCTATCATTCACCACAGCAAGGTGCAGAGCATTCTGGCCATTCACACTCACATCTCGGATACATTCAGGGGAAACATTGAGGCACTCTGTCACAAGATCCACGTTTCCTCTTACCACTAGGAAGTGAAATAGCGTGAGTCCATTTCTCCCTTTGACGCAAGCAAGGCTTTGATCATGCTTGAGCATCCAGGAGACAAAATCTGTATGATTCTTGTCTACAGCGAGATGGAGTGGACTGTACCCGCTTGTGTTCAGCTTTCTAGCAAAAGATGGCTTCAGATTAAACATCTCCATGGCAAACTCTATGTTGCCGGAAGCTGCAGCTACGTGGAGGGGAGTGTTCACAAATGGTACCGCATCAATGTTCTCAAGTATGTATGGATTCTCATCAATAAGAGCATATAACTCATCAGTGCTTCCAGATTTAGCAGCTTGTTGAAGTCTCGGATCCATAGCTAGATGCAGAACCTTAGTTATCAAGACAAATGTTAATTTAATCAATAAAGTTTGAGCACAAGAAAAATAGAAGGAAAGGAGTTTTTCTTTATGTTTTGAATATGTTGGTTTTGTCATTACCTACCACAACACATATTATATACTCTTAAAATCAGAAGCTGCCCTCGGGCAGCTGAAGCATGATTCAATAAACATTATCTAATAAGCATGATTATCACCCCTCGAGCTTAGAACCGGTGATTTAATAAGTATTTTGGGGCAATCAAATCAGTTTATCATTTAGAGCAACTAGTCTAGTTCTATCAAGCTATAAATAATGTCTAAGTGAGTTACAATACATCTACTTTTGGTTCTTTATAATCATGTCTCCTGCTGAAATGTTTTTTTCTTTAAATCCAAGAAGACGCAAATTTTTTTTTTTTTTGAATATTTTCTTTCCTAGCAAGAACAATAAAAAGCAGAGCTGATTTTTTTTCTATTTGTACATGGTCAAAAAAATTTCCTTCCTTACTCATAAGTAAATGCCATCTGCTTAAAAGTAAAGCAAAAGGTTGAACTCGAGAATTTTAGGAGGGAGCTTGAAAGCAAAAAAAAAACAGTGAATAAGTATATAACCACACATAGAAATGAATGGCAAAAGAAGGGTGAACTTTTGACATGAATTGCACTAACATGTAACAGGTAATAAATAATTTCTTGATTAGTTTGAAAGACATTCTAAGAAGGTTTTTAGATTTAAACTATGAAAAGCATTTTGATTGGTTTAAATTTGCTAAATATATCTTTGAATCAATAATATTAAAGAAAGTTTGACTCAAAATTTTCATTTCTATATTCAATCATTTATTGATAAATAATAAAAGAAATAAAAAATGAAAAATATCATAGGAAAATCATTTCAGTAGAATAAATTTAGCCACAAATCATTTAATAGAATAAAGGCTTCTTATATATTTTCTTTCTTAACATGTATAATACTAATCGTATTTATTTAAATTTTTTTTTTTTTTGAGAATTGGAATACTAATCATATTTGCTCTCGTGTATTCTATCTCCACTTATTTAAACACACATGAACTTATTGAAACAAAACAATCATCGGCTTACATAAAAATACAAAAAAAATACAGGTCCTCTGCTAAGCTTTTTTTTTTATAAGGGTCCTCTGTTAAGCTCATATGGCACAAAACACCAACAAAAGAAACATGAAGTTCTCTGTTACAATGGAGATTTCTCTATTTCTTCTTCTTCTAATAACCGTTCAAGCAATCGCAGAACCGTCCGCACGCGAAACCGGTAAAATTCAACCCCCACCGGTTCCATCATCTCCTACACAAGATCCTCCTCCTCCACGCCCACCCACTAACAACGAGAACACCATGTTTATGCCTGAAAAAATGGCTCGGATGAGAACACTATTCTACTTCCCCTGAACTAGAGACATAAGCTGGAAAGATCAGTATATGTTTTTATGATTTATCAGTGTGTGCTTCAATTATGCTCTTTTATTATGAATGCAATAAAGAACTTTATCATATAAATATGAAAATAATGTTTCATTATGATTGTCACTTTGAACAAATTATTTGTCAAAAGAACACATATTCTTTTTTCTTGAAAGAATGTAAAATTATTCAACCAAAAAAATGTTTATAATTTACATTCTATTTTAACAGAAAGAATATATGTTAAAAAAAGAGCATATATGCACACGCATAAATGCATTGATTCAAAAATGATGTACCTCTTCAATCTAAGATTTTGATATCAAACTAGAGAAGGTAAGAATTACTCCTGGAATGATGATAAGTTGATAACACTTCGGAAAATATTATGTCGACCAAAACTCAGACAACAATTATCTGATCCTTTGGCTTTAAAGAAAAGAAAAGAAAAGAAGAATTACTTATCTTTTTGGTCCAAAAAAATATCATAATTTTTGTTATAAACTATTAGATTAGTGGATGTAATAACCGGTTGGTTTATGATTTGGTTCTAGCCGGCTGTTTATGTAAGTTTTTCTTTTCCTTTTCTACTTAAGATTTGTATTATTTTCATATTACTATGACAGTGTAATTCTCTATATAAAGGGATCATATGTTTATGAATAAAATATCATTTTCCCCTTTATTTTATAACACGTTATCAGCAAGATAACCTCTAGCTCTGAGTCCCACGAAATATTTTTCAACTCACCCAAAAATCATCAAACTCAAAACGCAAAGAAATCTACCTCGGAATTTCAAAGAGGCCGTTCTCTCAAACCGTGAGGACCCAAAAAACGATCAAGATATCAAATCGAAGCCCTCGTCGAGACGAATCCTTCAGTGCAAACCGCTTGTCGATCTGACCACTGACGCACCCTCACGCACAAATACAGTGCGCGCGATTTGCTTTGGAAACCAAATCCGATTCCGTTCGCGACCGACGATCTCAAGCTCGTTCCAGCTCGCGACTTCAGCAACAATCAACTCGCGGTTCTTCTCTCTCAGTAGTCCATTCAACTCTATTTGAGGTTAAGGTAATTCGAAATCCTAAAAGAGAACCCACATCGAATACGGTTGCTTGATAAGGATTTGAACCATGCATAAATTGATAAACCCTAATCTAGGATAATAGATCAAATCCCCATTGAGTAAATCGAAGCTCATATAAGTTCGATCAAACCTTAATTAATAAGGAACTAGGTTTTGGATTAGATCGATTGCTTATTTAGGTTGATAGATCAATGGTTGCTAGGTTGCTAGAAGCATGAATTCTTCTTTCCTAAATCGAGATTGATTTGATCAATTAAAATCAAAACCCTAATCGGTTTTTTCAATCTCAAAACCTATGATCCAATGATCATATCGTGTGCTTAAAACTCCCTTGATCTATAATCAAATCAAAATCCCTAAAACATCAAACCCTAAAACCACATATATGCAATCCGCATATCATGTAAAACCGATTCTAAAACCCTAAAATAAAATAAAATAAAATTGTTTTGAATCTGTTTGAAATTGTTTGATTGTTTTGATTCGGTCATATTGAAAAGATTAAGTTGATAAATTGATTAATTATCAATTGTTTAGAAACCGATTTGAATTAGAATTGATAAAATCGCATACTTGAAAATTGAAACCGATTAAATCCGATTGGTAAGATTGATATTTCGAGTTCATATTATTTTTATAAATTCAATCAACTTGTTAAAATCTTTGAAAAGAAATCTTGATAAATTGCACTATTAGGTTGATTAGAATTGATTGAGTATCTAAGATTGTTAGCATTGCTTTATACATGGTTGATAGGTTATAAGGGTATCGGTCGATTGAGTTTTATGATCATTGTCTAAACTTACTTGAAAACATAAACCCTTGATCACCCATTCGGACATATGGTCCAGATGCAAAATTCAACTAAGCCAAATAGCTCGACCGGTCTTGTTTCTAACAACCGGACACACTCCTAAATCACTCAATCCATCATCCGGTTTTAACCCTATCTCTTATACCCTAAGAGCCGGATGTATACTCGTCCATGTTCTAAGAACCGGACACAATGCTAACCATCCGGACAAGATGTCTGGATGCACCACTCGACCATTAACCGACCAGATGAATTTCTGGACAGTCTAAAACTTGTTCCTCATAACATGTTCCAAGGATCTAACTTGTAAAACACATGTTTTCAGATGTCGAATATAAATAATCAATATCTAACCATTGATCCCTTAGAGCTTTGGAAAGAGCTAAAGATTATATCTGATCACCAAAGAATGGTGATACTTCCAAAGGCTCTATATGATTGGAGGAATCGCAGAATCCAGGACTATAAGTCCGTAGACGAGTATAACTCGGCCCTACTTAAGATAGTTTTTCGAAATGAAAATATGTGGTGAGGAAGTGAATGATAAATATATGTTGGAGAAGACATTCTCCACCTTTCACTACACCAATATGTTGTTACAACAACGATACCGTAAAAAGGGTTTCACTACTTATGCATCTCTCATATCATGTTTATTGCAAGCTGAGAAAAACGATGAGTTTCTAATAAAAGATAGTGAAATGAGATCTCCGGGATCAACTCCATTACCTAACTCACACCTAGGCAAAAAGGCAAATAAAGAAGCCAACCATGTCCATGATAGCCAAAGAAGTTATGAACGTGGCAGATGGTATGGACAAGGCCGGGATGTGACCATCAGTCCAATTCTGGACTTAGAAGAGGCACGTCCAAGTCAGTGTGCTATAGGTGTGGAACGAGTAACCATTGGGATAAGACATGTAGAACTCCCAATCATCTAATTGAGCTCTATCAAGAAAGTCTAAAAGAAAAAAAGGCTCATATGGTTTATAAAAATGATCTTATGGATCAACACAAAGGTGATTGGATGGATCATAAGAAAAAAATGATCCAATGGAGTATGAAAAGAAAAACGATCTTATGCAGTTTGAAACTTCAGATTGCCTAATGAGTCCAGTTGATTCGACATCAAAACACTTAGTATCTTTACTTAGTTTTCATGATCTCTCGTTTTCCTTTTGAACTTGTTTCATTTCCTTGTTTGCTATCTTTGAATGAATGAAAGCGTTTATCTCTAAAACAAAACGTCCATTCTTGTGAATATCATTATGGTGTATAGTGGATCAAGCCACAACATCTTAAGAAACAAATGCCATGGCCAAACTTATATCCTATGGCCTCAAAGATACACATCTAGAAATACATGGTGCATTGTATCATTAATAGAAGCTGTGTGCATTGTATTCACATAGAGGTCATGTACCATCAGAGACTGTGGTACAATACTCATTTGTTTAAATGAAAGAATGGATGGTTTCATATTGAAACTGTGGGCAAGAGAGAACAAAGAATTTCTTTAAGAGAAATCGCCCAAAGAAATAAGAAACTGGCAAAGACTACATGTCTTGATAAAAGCTAATGAGTTCACGTCCAAGCGTTCGATAAATATGATATGTCCATGGGGGTAAGTGTTAAGCACTCCATGACACATGGACATACACAATATGGACGTGTCAATGAGTCCACAAGAAATAAAGATAGACAATCCTCATCCGGATGAAACAAGAGGCAAAGGAAATATGTTACTTCAAAACGTCCAAATGACTATATGTCAAAGAGTTCACGTACTGATATACCATGGATTTTACCCGTTTTTACCCATGGTATATGAGTATTTTTACTACTATTATCTATGTTTTCGAGTCTATTAGGTATGTTTTCAGGTTCAGGAGCATTTTGGAGAAAAATGATGTTTTAGGTGCCTTTTTGTAGCTTAAAGAAGAGTTCACCCGTGATCAAGACCAGAGGTCGACATCCAGAGTCACACATCGATCGATGCACACTCTGTGCTATCGATCGACACACATTAGCCGAAGGACGATACATCGAGATCATAATCGATCGATGTACACCCTGTACTATCGATCGATACTGAGGCGGCATAAGACAAGTTGGACCTGGCCGAACTTGAAGCCCAAGACATCACATATTATAAGATTGCCCCTGACGAGTTTTTTAACCTAATGAACTCATATTTATATGTGCCTAAGTGTTTTGGCACCGTAGAGAGACATAAGTTTTTAGAGAGTTTTTAAGTTTCTAACCACCTTTCTATCTTCTTCTTCTACTCATTTCTCTTACTGTTTTCATTACTTTGCAAGTTCTCAATAAAGTTCTATTCAGTTCTTTATTTGTTCTTCTTAACAAAGGTTGTAGGATTCTAGATCTAGAGGAGAGATCCAAAGATATTTGTGATTGGGACCTAAGTGTTCACCCTCTAATAGATCTATGAACTCTTATTATTACCTTGTTGCTATGAACTACTTAGCCATGTCTGAGTAGATTCATTTGTTAGATTTAGGGTTTAAATAGGATATGAGGGATTAGCCCCAGCCTATATCTGCTATAGTTGTGATATTTATTGTTAGGATTGTTCACTAATATTTTTTCTAGCTTAGCTACCTAGAACATGAACTTGGATTGCATTGTTCATTACATGCAACTCCTGATAACATCCTAAACATGCTATGACCCTCTTCAGATATGCGAAAGCTGATCTAAGATCATGGTGAGCATTGTATCAACTTCAGCATAAAGCTTGCTTAGAGTCATATCGATCGATACTCCTATAGAGTAATCGATCGACGTAGCTAGAGGTGTATCGGTCGATATTCCTATCGAAACATCGATCGATACTATCGCAGAATAGCCGACCGCAAACACCATTTAGCATCTAAGTAATAGATGGTCTAAATAATGCGAGAGCTGATGGATTCATTTAATAGTGTTGAGCTCTGACATATCATGCAAGAAACTTGTTAGCATTTATAGTATTTATAATCCTGCATTCCTGAATACCTACCCTGAATCTAACTATTCTTCTTTAGTGTTTTAAAACCAAATCCTTTCAACTAAGTAATCTTACCATTACTCAACAAACCTGCAATTTACTTTAAACCATTTTCAACCTAGAATAGTCACTAAGATTACATCTCATTTGTACACTAGCTCTTTGTGGATTCGATCCCTAAGTACTACAACTGAACCTCTTATTTGAGAGAGTAAAATCACTCCTTAGGGTAATTTGAGTGATATCACGTACCAAATGTTTAATAACCATTATATGTCCATGGGATAAGTATAAAAACATCCCATGGAATAAATATGGACGTGGACATACACAAATAATGGACAAAGACAAGAAGTAAACATAGATGAAACTAATGGCAAAGGAAAAGAGTTACTTGAAATTGCCTAAAAGACTATATGTCTTGATATGTTCACATCCCAAATCATTTATTAAGTATGGTATGTTCATGTGAGTAAGTATAAAACACTTCTTGGCACATGGACATACACACGGATCTAAGTGAACATAGATACCCCATCCCAAGTACTAACGGGTCAAGAGCCTGACATAACATATCCCATCTTAAGATATATGGATGTGCTGTTTATGAATCCAATAGCTCCACCACAGAGATATAAGATGGGAGGATGGGAATATATGTTGGATATGACTTAATATGATTTCCCCATGTTTCTAAGTACCTTGAGCCAACCACGGATGATCTGATTTAAAGGCCAGGTACACGGATAGTCACTTCAGTGAATCCGAAACATTAAGAGGAGAAAAGAATTAGCTGGGTAAAAGAAAATTACATGGATTCAAACATCCTTATATTGGCAAGATCCTCGGACTCTAGAGTGAGATCTAGAATTCCAAAAGATTATACAAAAGCTAGCTTAAACAAATTGCCAGATTTCAATGCAGACCCGAATATAATGACTAAGTCATCTATACCAGCTATGAATGCACCAAATTAGAATTGATGTTTAAGAGAACACAATAAAGTTGCTACTGAGTCTAGGATATGATAGACCAACGAATTCTAAAGATAAGATCCCTCAGATATTAAAGAAAGGTGCTAATCCGTGGATGAGGGACTCCTAGACATAATCAATCATAAGATGTACAAACTTAAAAGCCATGGCCATGGATGAGGTTGTACCTAAGGTGCCTAGAATGATGCTTGGGACGCCTAGCATCAGGGTTCTGAAGGTCATAATGAAACCTCAATAAGTTAAGTCATGTCTAGGACACAATGGAACAAAAGAGTACTCGGCATCAATGATATACTAATACTATGCATGCAATGTAGCACTTGAGATTATGAAATGAATGAGGAACATGAACCCACGTCTATATATGAGTGCACTCAACAATAAGAATAAGATCATATGGAAAGGAGACGTGGAGTTAAACTTATTAAGAAAAGATAGGATTGGTCCCATAAGTCCGGACACCTCTAGATGTTAAACCAGTTGGACATAAATAAATCTTTGTGAAAGAAATGAACATGGCGAGATATGCTTGATATAAGGCACGACCATATGCATGATATAAGACATGGTCATATGCACAAGAATTCTCAAAAAGATCAGGAATCAATTATAAGGAGATATGCTCCTTGTGGTGGATGCAACAAACGTTGAGATTCCTAGATAAGTTTGGCACATAAGAAAGAAACTTATACTTGCGTTTCATGGATGTAAAAACCGCCTACTTATATAAGTCCACTGGATAATGAATATATATATAAGTCCCTGAGGGTATTGAGTTGCCAAATGCAACAAGTTCTCGAGAACAAACTTGTACAAAATATGTTAATGATCTAAGAATATCCTAGGAGCCTCTGGAGAGACATTTCCCAAATAAATATCTAAAGAAAGAGTTTTGAAATGAAAGATTTGGGAAAGACTAAGTTTTGGGACAAACAAATATTTTTTGGAACTACAAATTGAGTATCTTAAAGATGAAATCCTTGTGATCAAAGGCATACATAGAAAGGTGCTAAAATGATTAGCATGGACCATTGAGAAAGTCCTATAAGGTCCATTGGTACTCAAACGTTTTATATAAATAAGACTCGCCCATTGTATGGTTACATGGTCCCATAGTTATATAGTCCCTTGCCCGGAGATAGACTCATTTGGTCACAGGAAGGACAAAGAAATTGTACATTGGTCCGGACACAAACCATTGTAAGTCTTATGGTCGTAAGGTCCTGTTTTGACTAGGACTCAGACCTACTTAGTCCAAAGAAAAGACATAGTCTTGAGGACCCCTAAGCTTGGTCACGGATCCTTTTGATCCTAAGATTGGACAAGGCATATGTCCTTGGTCCAAGAAAGGCCTTACATAAGTACCATTAAAGTTTATGCACATCTGATCAAAAGTGCACTATATTGATATAATTGGCGCCTTGATATGGCAAGCCATACTAGGTCGGATAGTTTTATGTATATGTTTAGACCATAAGGCATTGGAACTAAAGACATACACGTCCCTTGCCATAAGTACTATTGACACCTTGCTTATAAATTTGGCATGTCCGAACATGAGGCAGTAGGATAGGATTAATACATCCTATTTTACCTTTAAAGGAACTAAATGTACATCCTATGTTACCTTAAAAGGAACTAAATGTTTGAGATTGATTTATACTAACCAAACCCAAAGAGAAGTTTGTTTGGTTTTGATAATAATGCAGGTTATAACATTTGATCCATACAAGATCTCAAACAGGTTATACACGTTTGGAAAAGGATGAAGAAGCTCAAAGTACTACAAGTTCAGTCATATAATATGTCAGCCGACTTCTTCACCATGTCTACACCAACTCCACGTCCATGAAACTTATCTATCAGTTTGGGGCGTGCCAAATTAAAGGACCAGTTCAAGACTTGGCGCCATGAAGCTCAACTATCAGATTGTCCATGCGCCAACTTGAAGAACATACACGGAGATACAAATCAGGGGGAGTGATACATGTTGTACTCTTTTTCCTTCACCTGATTTTGTCTCAATTGGGTTTTACTGGTAAGGTTTTAATGAGGCAACACCAATATTGGTAAAGTGTATCACGAGCTCTAGATGGTTATGACATCCAAGGGGGAGTGTTATAAACCATTAGATTAGTGGATGTAATAACCGGCTGGTTTATGATTTGGTTATAGCCGGCTGGTTATGTATGTTTTCCTTTTCTTTTCTTACTTAGGATTGTACTATTTCTATATTACTATGACGGTGTAATTTCCTATATAAACGGATCATATGTTTATGAATAAGATATCATTTTCCCCTTTTTATAACAATTCTCTTCTAAAACTATCACAAAATTTAGGTTTATGGAAGGTCAAGGCTAAAACTTGAGGAAAGTCATGAACGATCCAACGGTAGCAAATATTTAAGAAATATTTTTCCTGTTGTAAATAATAAGGTGAGGCGGAACTGATATTTATGGTTATATTTATTAAATAAATATATATATAGTATGTGTGTGTGTTCACGTGAGAATGAGAGAGAATAAAGCCTGTCTTCTTTTATTTTTCCTTTCAATCGTGAGGAAAGAGAGAGAGTCACTTCCTCTATTTATAGTACATGTATGTTGGTTGACATATAGATATCTACAAAACAATATAATAAAATATGTGCAAATGGATAATCATTCTCATCTTTATCTTTTAACACTCCTTCTTGATTATCCATTTTATATTACGTACAACCTCGTTAAAAACCTAATCAAGGAAAAACCCTATGGGATAAAAACCACGAAAAGGGAAAAAGAGTATTGTGACGTAATCTCCTTCATAGGTCACGCAGACGCCGCATTCCAATACCGTTAACATGTTTTCGGAATGTTGTAGTCGGAAGAACCTTTGTAAACAAGTTGGCTGGATTGTCGCATGACCGTACATACTCGATGTTCACTTCTTTTTTTTTTCTCTAGCTCCCGAATGTACGAGAAAAATCTTGAAGGGATGTGTTTTGTTATGTCGCTCTTGATATAGCCTTCTTTAAGTTGAGCGACACACGCCGAAATGTCTTCAAAAACTTTCGTCGGCGTTTTATTGATTACTATTCCACTTGATTCTTGTATGTGTTGACTCATGGATCTAAGCCACACACATTCTCGACATACTTCGTGAAGTGCAATAGTTTCTGCATGATTCGACGAAGTTGCAACCAGAGTTTGTTTCTGGGACTGCCAAGAGATCGCGGTTCCACCAATAGTAAAAACATAGCCGGTTTGCGATCGAGCCTTATGAGGATCTGATAAGTATCCAGCATCTGCAAAACCAACCATACCAAACTCGGGTTTTCTAAAATACATTAACCCTAAATCAACTGTACCTTGTAAATAACGGAATATATGTTTTATTTCGTTCCAATGCCTGCGAGTAGGAGCAGAGCTATATCTTGCTAGTAAGTTAGTAGCAAAAGCAATGTCAGGCCTGGTACAGTTTGCAAGGTATAAAAACCCACCGATAGCCCTCATATAAGGTACTTCAGAACCTAATATCTTCTCGTTATCTTCACAGGGTCTAAAAGGATCTCTCTCAACATTGAGAGATCTATTTTCCATTGGAGTACTCAAAGGAGTCGCTTTATCCATATAAAAGCGCTTTAATAATCTTTTCGTATAATTTGATTGATGCACAAATATTCCTTCTCGGAAATGCTCTATCTGGAGCCCAAGACAAAACTTTGTCTTTCCAAGATTTTTCATTTCGAACTCTTCTTTCATATGAGTTCGAGCATCATCAACCTCCTTTTGAGTTCCAATTACGTTCAGGTCATCTACATATACAGCGATGATCACAAAGCCAGATGACGATTTCTTAACAAAAACGCATGGACATATCGCATTATTCACATATCCTTTACTCAAAAGATATTCACTTAAGCGATTGTACCACATGCGTCGGGATTGCTTTAATCCGTATAGTGACCGCTGTAATTTGATTGAACAAACCTCCCTGGATTTTTCTTTCAATGCCTCAACATTTTCAATCCTTTAGGGAGTCTCATGTATATATCACTATCCAACGATCCATACAAATATGCTGTCACAACGTCCATGAGATGCATTTCAAGATTTTTCGACACCGTTAGGCTCATCAAAAACCTAAACGTAATTGCATCCATTACCGGGAAATATGTTTCCTCAAAATCAATTCCCGGTCTCTGAGAAAAATCTTGGGCTACTAATCGGGCTTTATATCGTGTTACTTCATTCTTTTCATTTTTTTTTCTCACGAATACCCACTTATACCCAACATGATATATATCCTCAGGCGCTATGACAGTAGGTCCAAAGACATTTCTTTTATTCAGGGAGAGTAATTCAATTTGAATGGCCTTCTTCCACTCCTCCCAATCATGTCTTTTCTAACATTCTAAAATGGACCTTGGATCGGGATCATCACTTTCATTATCGATCTCTTTGGACACAGAAAAGAAGAACATTCCATCAACATCTTTTATTTTATTTCTGATCATTAACTTTTGATCATGGGCGTAGTTGATGGAAATCTCATACTTTTATGTTCCCTCCTCGTCATCTGGATCCTTATCTTTATTTGGTTCTTTTTGAACCTTTTTCACTAATGCCTTCTTTCAGACATTTTTCAGTACCAGGTTCTTCTTGAACCTTTCCACTTTACTCAATCAATTTCTGTTTCTGTCGGGAATTTTTATCTTTAGAACCCGCTGGCCTCCCCTCTTTAACTGAACCCTAGGTTCAATTATTATGTTTCCATCAATTTGTTCTTTAGGAACATCCACTCTTGATCAAACATTTTCGGCGGATATATATGACTTCGTCACCCTTTTCGTATCTGTGAACACATCTGGTAACTGGTTTGCCAATTTATGCAAATGTACAATTTTCTGAACTTCCAGCTCTCTTTGATTCTTAGGGGGATCAAGGTGTAACAACGACGGTGTACACCATGTAATCTCTTTAGGAATTTCTCTAATTCCTCCTCCTAACGCTGGAAATTCATCCTCATTAAAATGGCAATCAGCAAATCTTGTCGTAAACATATCACCAGTTACTGGTTCAATATATCTTATTTTACTTGGTGACGTATAACCCACATATATTCCCAATCTCCTTTGTGGGCCCATTTTTGTTCTTTGTGGCGGAGCTATCGGAACATAGACCGCACACCCAAAGACACGGAGATGGGATACATCTGGCTCTTGCCCAGATGCCAATTGTAATGGAGAGTACTTATGATATGCACTCGGTCTTAGCCGAATCAGTGCAGCCGCATGCAATATAGCATGACCCCATACAGAAATTGGGAGCTTTGTTCTCAATACTAACGGTCTTGCAATCAACTGCAATCGTTTTATCAATGACTCGGCCATGCCATTTTGTGTATGCACATGGGGAACTGGATGTTCTACATCAATCCCCATTGACATACAATAATCATCGAAGGCTTGCGATGTAAATTCACCAGCATTATCAAGCCTTACTTTCTTAATGGCATACTCTGAGAACTGCGTTCTCAGCCTTATTATCTAGGCAATGAACTTTGCGAAAGCCGTATTTCCTGTTGTCAAAAGACACACACTTGACCATCTAGTAGATGCGACAATCAATACCATTAAATACTTAAATGGCCCGCACAGTGGGTGGATCGGCCCACATATATCACCATGTATTCTTTCTAAAAACATTGGTGATTCATTGCCTACTTTTGCTGGTGATGGCCGAGTTATAAGTTTTCCTTAAGAACATGCATTACATGTAAACTCGCCCGTTTGCAAAATTTTTCCGTTTTTCAACGGATGGCCATTCGAATTTTGCAATATCTTTCTCATCATGACTGAACTAGGATGTCCTAGCCTCTCATGCCAGATTTTAAAAGTATCAGTAAACTTCATGTTTAGCACGGCATAGAACTCAGTCATGTTTATTTTTGTACAATATAGTCTAGAGGATAACATTCTTAACTCTTCCAATATATGTTTCCTCTCGGACTTAATGCAAATAAATTCAATGCCATCTTTACTCATAATCTCAATATGATATCCATTTCTTCGGATATCCTTAAAACTTAACAAGTTTCTATGAGACTTGGGGGAATACAATGCATCATTTATTTCAGATATTGTTCCCCCTGGCATTGAAAAATTCACTCTACCAGAGCCCATAATAATCTTTGCACTACCAGATAGTGTACTTACGCTTCCAGCGTGATCTTTTATTTTGAGACTGGAGAAATATTTCTTATCTTTAATTATCGTGTGCGTTGACGCACTATCTGCCAGACACATATCTCCATCCAAAGTCTCAAAGTCTGGCATTCTTTTTGAATTTAAAATATTCATAAACATGCATTAATATTAAACATAAACATGAAAATATAACATCTATTTTACAACAAAAGATATAGATACTATAATACAGTAAACACTACATCACATCGATTCTATCACTCATCTATATTTTCTAGCTCAACCAGAAAATCTGATACATCGAGATGAGTATCGTCATTTAAACCATGAAAGGATGGCCCGGGTTCATCAGAGATGAAGTTTGTTTCACCTCCTTTTTCTTTTTCCTTTTGGGATTCTCTATACAGATCGGCTAAGTGTTTTGGCGTACGACAACTACGTACCCAATGACCTTTCATACCGCATCTGTAGCAAACCTTTTCTGTTTGCCTTTTATCATCCCGGCCTCTTTCATTTCCATGGAAGTCCTTATTGTTCTTTTCATCATACGGACGGAATCTTCTTCCTCGTCTTCTTCCACGACCATGATTTTGATTTCGACCACGTCCACGTCCTCGTCCTCTCCAATTATCATAACTGGATGCAACATTCGCTTCGGGGAATGGTGCAGCTCCAGTGGGACGAGCCTGATGGTTTAACAACACGAGTTGATTATTTTGCTCCTTCTGGCGAGGATTTGCATCAACTGCGAGTAACGTTTAAATCCATTCACTCGGTACTGTTCCTGCAGGACTATGTTTTCAGGATGGAACGTGGAGAGAGTTTTCTCGATCATATCGTAGTCACTTATTATTTCTCCACATAACATCATCCTGGATGTAATTTCGAACATAGCGGAATTATACTCACTTACACTTTTGTAGTCCTGGAACCAAAGATGGATCCACTCGTGTTTAGCTATCGGTAAGATCACATATTTCTGGTGATCGAACCTCTCTTTTAATGAGTTCAAGAGGTCACAATGATCCTCTTTCGTAATATACTCATCTTTTAAACCATCATGTATGTGGTATCGTAAAAATATCATGGCTTTAGCCTTTTTGTCATCCGACACCGTTTTCGAGCTATCGATGGTTTACAAAAGCCTGTTTCCTCTTAGGTGTATTTTTGCACCCACTGCCCAGGTCATATAATTATTTCCCGTAATATTCAGGGCATTAATATCGAGCTTTGTCAAATTCGACATGATAACTATATCATAAAATAATAATATAATATAGGCGGGAATTTAAATGCAGAAATTAAAAGCATAAAGTAAAGGCAATAATTAAATGCATAAAATAAATTGTATAAATTTAAAGAACATAAATAAAATAGGAGGCTCAGCCTACCATATGATCCGAGGAGTCATAGACTACCATATTGATCATTTTTCAAAATCAGAGGAGACATAGTCTACCATGTTGATTTTTTCTCATTTTTCAAGATCGAAGGAGGCAAAGCCTACCATGTTGATCTTTTCTTATTTCAAGGTCCGAAGAGACAGAGTCTTCCATGTTAACCTTTTCTTTTTATCAATCACGGAGGTAAAGTCGACCACGTGTTTCTCTGATCGTGAAGGCATAGCCTATCATAACGACCAGTCGGGAAAGGCAACGCCTATCATCCCAAAAAATAAACGGAGAAGGTCTAGCCTCTCACTCCGTAACAATAAAATAATTAAAATTATTGAAATACATAAATTTAAACATTACCTCACCGGTATAACCTTGCTTAGTATAAGAACGATCAGTATAAGAGAGCTCGTCGTGCTGATAACGTGTTGTAAATAATAAGGTGTGGCTGAACTGATATTTATGGTTATATTTATTAAATAAATATATATAGTATGTGTGTGTTCACGTGAGAGTGTGAGAGAATAAAGCCTTTCTTCTTTTATTTTTCCTTTCAATCGTGAGAAAAGAGAGAGAGTCACTTTCTCTATTTATAGTACATGTATATCGGTTGACATATAGATATCTACAAAACAATATAATAAAATATGTGCAAATGGATAACATTCTCATCTTTATCTTTTAACATTTCCCACATTTTTTACTTAAAAAAGAGTAAAAATAAGGTAAGAAGCCCAGTAGAGATACATAATTATGCGAATGCCTATTTATGGGCCCAATAAAAGGTCCATACACTAAAGGAAACCCATGATTTGTCAGAAGAGAGTCGAAGTTAAAAATGGAGAATTTGAATCGAAGAGCGGAGAAAATGTCGAAGCCTTTGGGTACAACCGGCGAGTTTTTCCGACGAAGAGACGAATGGAGAAAGCATCCAGTGCTTTCGAACCAAATGAGACACGCTCTTCCCGGTCTCGGCATCGGCGTCGCCGCCTTCTGCGTCTACCTCGTCGGCGAGCAGATCTACAGTAAAGCTTTGGCTCCTTCCAAATCGTCACATCACAACCAGAAACAGCCTGCTTCATCTCATTAAAGAGCATCGATTCTTCTCTGATCAGGTAAGTGATTCGTTGATGATTGATTCAATCTTGTTATGCTAACTTAGAGAGGTGGATGATATCTATGGTTTTATCTTGATTAGTTTGAATTATACATTTTATTATATGTTAAATTGATCTTTGAAATGTAGCCTTTGTCTCTCTATGTTCTAGAGTGTAATGTGTATCAGATCTCTTACACTTAACACTGGTTGTGTGTTTGCAGATGCTCTAAACAGTGGCACCTGAGGCTTCTTCTCGGGTTAACTAAAGCTTTCTTGACTTGTCTGTTGAATTTTAAAGCTTGTTGTCTCAGAGTTTCTCTTTGTATCCTCACAAGTTTGTCTTTCTTCTTAACTGACATTGAAGGTTTGCCTTTTCTTGTTCAACTGTTTTTCTAATTAGATACTCAGCTAAAATGGGTCGTTTAGGAGATAATAGTTTCAGGGCTGGACATCATTATACTCGGTGATTTTGATCTGTGATCAACATTTAAGTACTTGACTTGGCAAGGCGAATAAATCAACAAATTTCACTAAAATATCAAATAATGATTTTACTTTTTAGTACTTACTTTGTTACTCTTTATTTACTAAATAATACTTGTTGTTTGCAAATAATATTTTTCTTTTTGTTTCACTACAATAATATCAATATTAGTTTAATATACTAGGAAGCCTATTATTAAATAAAATAATAAAGCCTATATTTAGAAAAAAGTCCAAACCCACATTTACCATTAAATTGAGATAAAATGGAGCATTGAAATACAATGGAGGAACAATGAGTTTCATGTGGTCTTTCACTATTTCGAACGCTTATTTTTATTTTTGTCTATTTTTTTTAGAATTTATGTGATTTTTAGATGTTAAATTTGAAATGTGTCTATTTTTTTATGTAATTGTATGTTTACCTTACAAATAATATATAAAAAAACAAATATTTGATTTGGTACATAACAAACTAAATCAAGTAACTTGCAAATGCTTAATAAAACAAATACTTGTTTCAAACAAGTCAAATATAAATAGTAAACAGAATTACTTGAACAAATCAAGTCAAATGGGAAATAGCCAGATATTGGCAAGTACTTGCTCCTCCCTCACCTCTAAATAGCTTTCATGGTTTAGTAGTAGAGAATCCATTTCCTGTGAATAAGCCTGCACGTAAAATCATTAAAGGCTATTATGTTTAGCAATGTTTTCCATTATATTTTGGTTCCGTGAATGATTTTCTTTAATAAAGGGATGTTTATGAAATATGAATCAGAATTGATGATACTATTTCATACATTTCAGAATTTTTAATTCCAAGTACAGGTGAGTGATGGATATGTTGTTGCAGTATAGTCAGAAAACAAAATTATAATAATTTCAATTATTATAATGTTTCAACTTTATCCTTTAGTTTAGAAAATTATATTATCAGGTACGGGTTTATATTTTCTTACACGCTACGTCCATTTCATCTGCCATATAACTGTACCTTGAAAATATATATTTTACAAAATAGTAAAGTGAATCAAAAAACATATAAATAATACATGTATGATGAGAAATCAGATGTCAGTAAACTGATTGCACGTAAAACTCCATAATAGTGTTAAAAAATCCAGGACTCGTGCATTTGCTTTGTTGGAAAGATTGTCGGCAGAAAGGGAAAATGGTCTTCGTAAAATAAAAATCAAAAACTAACCAGAATTTCTTCCATGTGGAAGGGAAAATGTATGCATTCCATATTGATGCTTTTAGGAAATGAAACAAAGAAAATAAATAATTAAATAACAGCAAATTTATCATAAGTAACATTTTGTGTTTATACCAAATTTCATAGGTAACTACTAGTCTAGTCACAACACTGTTTTCTTAAACAAATAGTATAACTTAATTTTTGGACACAATGGTTTTCTTTGTTCCATTCCCTATATGCATAGAATGCATCTAATTTATTATGAGCCGGTCGAGTCAAACTGTAAATTTAGCTTTCTTGTTAACAAAAATGTATACCAAAGTTCGCAAAAATATTCATTGTCACAATTCAAAACTTCGAAATCCAGGTATTCGATCTATCTTTTGGTTATTATTTTAAATTTTATAATATTTTTCCTGATAATCTCGACCGGTACAGAACGGAACACCACTACTAATACGTTGTATCTACGTACGTAGTTTATCATACATCGTAATAAAAACCATCGCATGCAGTGTTAGTCAATAGCTGTCAATAAGATATATTGTTGGTCTTTTTCATTATTTTAACAACTATATATAGATCTTAGAATATGTCATCTATATTCTCTTAAGATAATGCCTTTTTCAAATTAAAGTTTGTATAAGGAGATGACAAGATTCTTTGTAAATTCGATTGGAATTGCTATCTTGGGATTAAGAATAAAGAGTATGTAAAGGATAATTCTTTAGGTTTTCAGAGGACCAATATTCCTCACAAAAGAAACAAAAATCAATATTCCTCCACTACATGCAATTATACATCATGAAGACATTAACAATTTTTAGTTACCAACAAAAAAGGATAAATTCCTTAAGATAACCATTTTAATTTATTTTCATAAAAAAGTATACAAAAAGTAAAATGACAAAAAAAAGTTTTATTAAAGTGTAAATATATACTTATACTCATATGCTAACTAATCTAGACTAAGTGTTTAGAGTTTGGGGGTGCGGTTTATTTTTAAAAAAATATTTAAAATTAAAAAATAAATATTATAAAAATAGCTTCGAAAAGATTTTTTTTTTTAATTTCAAAAGGAAAATTTGAAGAAAAAACAAAATTTCGAAAAAAAGAAGAAAATTTCGGGGAAAATATTATAAAAATCATTCGAATTTGAAAATATATAATTCAAAACTATAATTTTTTTATTATTATTTTATAATTATTATTATATATATCTATAAAAATGATCTTTTGTCTCTTTAGTAAAATATCTTTTAGTTATTTTTTTCTTTGGATTTTTTTGTTACTTAAAAATAGGTTATTTGAGAAAATTAACCAAAATATAATGAAAAACGAAACTATTTTCCAACAATTATTTTCTGAATTAGTTTATTTACAGCAAATGGGCTATAAGCTGGTCCGTGAATTGGTCCCCAGTTCGTCTGCTAAACCGTTTCTAGTATAAATAATTAAATGTGTGCACCTATGAATTTGTATATGTATTAATAATTTACTATGATATATATGAGGAAAATACGAATATTTGTTTATACATGTCTGCACACAAAAGAGCTTTATTTTAAACTTTTGGGTTGAAAAAAAAAACTGATTTCGAAATGATGTATATCAATCGTATATATATAGTGCTCGATTATTTTCATAATGAATTGGTGAAAACCACTTATTGTTAGATTCGGATTTTTTACGGACTTCCAACTTAAAACTAATTGGTAATTAGTGGATTGGCCCTAACCCTATATATCAGTTAATATTCTTTAGAATTTTCGATGTAGGATATGCTATCTCTAATACCCCTCCTCGAGATGATGGCTCTTATCGGCCAGAAATCTCGGAACTTTAAGACAATTATACTCGGTCGAGCGAGTCAATTATGACCTTTATACCCGGTTGGATAGGGTTACATTAATTAGGGTTTAGCATATTTTATGATCTGGACTCTGATACCATGTTATGGTTCGAGTTTATTATGGGCTTCCAATTTAAAACCAAGTGGTAATTAGTGGATTGGCCCTAACCCTTTATATATTAGTTAATGTCCTTTAAAATTCCCGATGTGGGATATAATATCCCTAATACCCCTCCTCGAGATGATGGCTCTTATCGGTAGAAATCTCGAATTTTAAAACGGTTATACTTTCGGTCGGCGAGTCAATTATGACCTTTATACCCGGTCGGGAAGGATTAATTACGACCTATAAACCCGGTCGGGAAAAGTTAATATTAATTAGGGGTTTAGGGTATTTAGGATCTGGGCTCTGATACTATGTTAGATTCGGATTTATTATGGATTTCCAACTTAAAACTAATTGATAATTATTGGATTGACCCTAACCTTATATATTAGTTAATATTCTTTAGAATTCCCGATGCGAGATATGCTATCTCTAATACTTATCCTTCTTCTTTTGAGAAAAAAAAAACACTAGTATCTTATGGAAGTTCTTTTTGCAATGTTTTATTTCTATAACTTTTTTTGTCAACTTTTATTTCTATAACTTAACTTTATTAAACTGAAGAAGTTTCAAAGTTTAACATAAAAAAAAACATAATACAGCAGGTGTCAAGGTTCATCGGATAACAAAAGAAGTTTCAAAGTTCATGGCTTTCCGTAAACTATAATTTACGAGATCCATATGATTATATGTCGGACATCCCGAGAAATTTAATAACATTTAATTAAACATGATTTTACTTTTCCTTTGATTGAAGTGGTGTGGGGCTTTTGAATCTCATGCCATAAGGAATAACAAAAGAAAAAAAAAGCTGGAAAAGGAGAATAAGTAACACAGAAAATTAAAGAGCGAAGATGTTCCCAACGGCTGAATTTTTTTTTTTTGGTGTAATCTTTAGTAAATCCATTTATTTTAGTTTTATAAAATGTTACTAAAGATCAGCGACGAAAATTATATTATTAAATTCATCTATAGTATTTATTACAATATAATTATTACAACAGAACAAATTTGATATACATCAGATTCATTATAAACCGAAATCCAGGTTAATTTATCTAGTTTTACTTTTTCATGTAATGTATTTAAATGCTTAACGTTTATTTCTTGCATTTAGTGAGCTGTTTACATGTCACTCATGAATGTTACTGGAGAAGTTCTATAATTGTCACATGTAGATTGATGAATATTTTTTACATATAGTTTATACCAAATATAGTGATATATATAAATATGGATCAGCTATTAAGCTATATATGTTCATAAACTGTGGGATTAATCGAAATGGTGTGTAAGGGAAGCAAGGACAGTCCACATGCAAAAACAGAGGTAGAGCATGAATAAAATGTGAAATTTAAGATTCGTTTTGTTTTTTTCTTTTTAAGATTCATTTTGTTGCTTTCAAGTAAAATGCTTGTTGCGATATACATAATGATGAAACTTACAAAAACGATGAACTATGATCAAGGCAAATAAGAAGGAAAAAACTCTGTTATAAGATATGGAAATAAATACGTAGAATATTGGAGTTATTTTTATTCTCATTTTTTTGTTATGATTTTTATCCTCATTTCAATTGCAAAGTGCAATCCATGACTTATATGATAAATTGATAACTCACATAACATTTGAAATATCGAATGCGTGAAATTATGAAATCTAACAATCATGAATTAAGAGATATAATTAACACCTTTTAATCTATAAAAATATAACAAATGATGTTGTTATCATAATTTTATTCTAACCAACTCTAAAACGAACTCATCATTATATTATTTGTCAATGTGATTGTGACTTGAATATGTATTTTGATTAATTAACATAAAATGATTGAAATATCAATTATACATATAAGAATAATAAGACCATATACAAATTATTTAATTTGTCGTGATAAAGATTGTTAGAAAAAAGTTAGCATCTTAAAAGAAGTTATTATTATTATTTTAGGGATACAAGCTTTGGCTGACCAAAAAATTGATGGTTCCATCCAAAAAAGAAATGAACTGGCTGCCTTTGCACGCTTGTCACTTAATAAATATTTATTTAAAAATGCCTAAAATACATCTCGAATCTTATTATAATATTAATGATTTTTGTAAATACATTAGATATAGACATATAGCTTAATGACTGACTTAAAAAAATTATATAAGGGTATGAATTTTTATTAACTTACTATAGTATAGCTAAATAATAGGAGTTTCATGTAGGAGTTATTCAGTTAGTGAGATATAAATATTCTTTTAGTAAAATGGAAAATATAGATACAAATAATTAAATATTGACAAACAAAAGATACAAATAATTAAATCAACATATATCTATGGAAATTCACCCGTCTTTTTGAGGAATGTACAATTGTACATGCCTAAAAATACATATTGAATCTTTTTTATTTTTATTTTTTTCTTACATATTGAGTCTTTCCTTCTTCTTTTTGATAAATAGGAAAAACAACAATAAATAACCAGGCGATAATAAATATAAAACTGAGAGATACAAATATTAAAGTGTTGTAATTTTTTTTGGTAAAATGTTAAATAAGTAATAGGCTAATAGCAAACCCTTTCTCAAAAAAATGTTAAATGTGTCATAATATTAATAAAAAGGGTACGAGTAAATACGAACATCTTGAAAATTGTGAACAATTTTGGACCATCGACCTAACGTCATTTATTCTTGTGGACCCTTTATCTTGTAGCAGGAGTAAATATATTTTGAAAAAAATACAAAATACATCAAAACAAATTATATTGATTTATAAATGCTCTAAATTATCCCAAGTTTTGGGTTCAGCCTATAATATAGGCAAACGAACACTAATATTGTTTTAAAGAAATTATCATAAGAAGAGACAACTAAATAAAAACCAGAAAAAGAAAACGCATCTCAAATGTCTGACCTGATGTTCATAAAATTATTAAACTAAGATAGTGGTTCATTAGACGAATGAAAATTCAAATTGTAGTGGCTAGCTATTACATTGTTAAGTCTCAAATTTCAAGCAAGGTTCTCCATCTGACCACGACTTCCTATATCTAGGCAACCGAACACTCAACTTTTTATCTTTTGCCCATGCTTCCTAATTTACAGTACTCAAAATTATAAGGCTATATAATTATACTTAAGTGGTAAATACACTCCACAACTTATCAAATACTACAGGTATATATACAAATTAGGAGAAACACGAATTAATATCTCGTTTGTGATGTGAATTGAATAGTTTACAATGGTTCGATATGTGGTGTATGTGGATCTGAATGGTTTATCATAGTCTCGAATGTCGTGATGCACCATATTTCGTCTATTTAGATAAAATCATAAAATGCACCTAGAATTTTAATTAAAAATCAAATATAACATACCAATTTCAATTTTTGTTAAAGTACCATCTAGTATCGTTACTTTATCGTTGGTAAAATAAGTTATTTTAGTTACATGAACACGAGAACTTAAATTCATGTAAAAGTCATTTATCATAAAAATTATTAAAAGTTCAGTTTTAAAAAACATGTCCAGTGGTAATTCTAGGGTTTAAATTGCATATATATACAGAGAATATATACACTTTTTATGATAAATATGCGAAATACTGTAGGGCCTTTATTAATAGTAACTTCTGGTTAATTATATAATTCACATGCATGACATGACAACCCCGAGAGTCCAAAGTCTTATTATTGGGGGGAAAAGTTCAATTTATTTGATGTTCAACGATGAATTATCTATAGTATGTGACTTTTGTATATAAAACGTGTAATTTCAGTAAATATGATAACCCCAAAATCCCGATTAATGAAGGTTGAAGTACCAAGGTTCTAATACTATGCAATAGGACTATTGAGACTTTTTTTTGTTCACTTCCAAATCATATACAATCAAATTAGAATTTTATTTTATTTGTTGGTTATTAACTTACTAATTAAAACATTTGATGTTTTTGTAAACAAGTTTCGTTTATTTGTGAAAGTTAAATTATTTGATTTATTATAACTTTTATGCTTGTCTCACTGATTCAGTACTCTCCCCACCATTCTCTGACACATTTTATCTCTCTACGAATTGTGTAAAATTTGATGTCTGATAGTGCAAGCAAAGCAATCACCCACAGCCTTTAATTTTCTCCATTTCTCCCCCTCTTTGGATAATATTTGTATTGGGGGATTTAATTTTGTAGTTAGGTTATACTATATCTTATGATGGTGTAAAATACTATATCTTATAATAAACATATATTTAAAGAAACCATATGCATTTGAAAATTCGATTGAACTACATTTTATTTGTGTAATTAAAACAAAATACTAACAAAACTGACATAAATATTTGTGTATGTAGAAAAAAACGGGAAGAAATGATAGAGAAGGAGAGTTAAGTATTGAAAATATCTAGCTTGGTTTTCTCATTCTCTCTCTTGCTTTATTAGTCTTTAGGCTTTCTCTACTAATACCCTAAGCCCTCTCTTAGTGTAAGACATTGTCTTCACAACCATAACTCAAATGCAAATCTTTGTCTCCTTTCTTCTTTCAAAGTATTTCATTACAAAACCCTAGATATCTAATCTTCTCTTGCCTCTCTTAAGAGTTTCTATTTGGCTGATGCTGACTATCTTCAACCAAGTTCTGAACTTTTGAAGCATATTAAGATCAAAGTCTTCTGCTTTTAATTGCGTGGGTATGTGTTTTTCAGTTCAATCATCAACAACTTAATTCAGTTTTCTTTCATAACTTTTTATCTTCTCTGTCTATTCAATTCTCATCAAAATCTGGAGTGTAAAGGAGATGAGGTTTATAACCATAGAACAATTGTTTTTATGACTAATTTTTTGTCTTTATTTTGTATATTGAGCACCATAAATCTCACTTGCATTGAAGTAGAAGTTTTCTTTTGAAGTGCGCTTGTCAGCTTTTTATCGAGCAGGCTTGCAATAAGAGTTTGTATCTTCTCTTAACTTCTTTATTTTTGGTATTCTTCCGTTTTGTCCTCTAATTTATGGATTTTCTAAACTTAGTGTTTCTTTTCAATAAAATCATTTAAAATGGTTTCCGTGAGTTGTTTCTAAAAAAAGTAGACATTTTCCAAGGAAAATCCTTTTAAGAATTTTTGTCAATAAAGAAAGCACCTTTGCTAGTTCATAATCATTTTTGTCTTAGTTACTAATTATTCTTCTTGATCAATTGTCTTGTTTTCTCCTTAGCTAGCTTCTTGTCCCCAAACCAAGAAACAGTTTGCAACAAGAAGATTTTTTTTTTGTAGAAGACTCAACAAAAATGGAAATTGCAAGTCAAGGAGATCATGATATGCCCATCCCTTTGAACACTGCATTTGTTGGTGGTGGTGGTGGTCATGGTCACATGATCCATCATCATCATGACCATCATGCTGCTAATTCTGCTCCTCCAACTGACAACAACAACAACATTACTACTCAACCACCACAGATGACGTTACAAGGCAATGGTCATGGCAACAATCATGATCATCGTCAACTTCAAGATCCTCATCATGTGAGTTACAACGCCATCATCAAGAAGCCCATGATAACGTATAAGGAGTGTCTCAAGAACCATGCAGCAGCAATGGGAGGCAATGCTACTGATGGGTGTGGAGAGTTTATGCCTAGTGGCGAAGATGGCTCCATTGAAGCTCTCACTTGCTCAGCTTGCAACTGCCACAGAAACTTCCACAGAAAAGAAGTCGAAGGTGACACCGCCGCCACCGCCATTTCCTCTTACCACCAACCGCCTCCAACTCGGAAACTCATGCTCAACCACCATAATATCAGATCAGCCATGCCTCACCAAATGATCATGCCGGTGGGAGTTTCTAACTACCGTTATATGCATCACTCGGAGTCTGAAGACTTCATGGAGGAAGACGGCGTAACCACCGTGTCTAGACCCACGCCGTACAGCCAGAAGAAGAGGTTTAGGACGAAGTTCACGCCGGAACAGAAAGAGAAGATGCTGAGTTTTGCCGAGAAAGTTGGGTGGAAACTACAAAGGCAAGAAGATAGTGTTGTTCAGAGATTCTGTGAAGAGATTGGAGTGAAGAGAAGAGTCCTCAAGGTTTGGATGCACAACAATAAGCTCCACTTCTCCAAGAACAGCAATAGCAACAATATTAACCTCGAAGACAACGACAACGAAAAGATCAACAATGTTAACAATGTTGATCTGTCCGGTAATAGTGACATGACTAAGATCGTCCCATGAATTAATATTAATTACGTTGTTTTATCATTATGATTATGATTAGTCATCTTTAAGTTAGCTATTAGGGTTTTAATATGAGACTCTTTTAATATTATGTTTTAGTTGGTCTGGTTATATTTATATATAAACTTGTGTTTGCGATCTGATTAGTGATATGGATTATTATATATCTTTTCTTTTCTGGACTATGTAGTATCTTCTTTTCTTTTTTTTTCCTTTTGGAAGTTAATATATATTGAACTTCTTTTTTTTCGGTGAAAAATATTCCCTCTGTCCCACTTTAAATGGTGTTTTAGGTTTTTTTTTGTTCCATTTTAAGTGATGTTCTTACAAATCTAGATAGAATTAAATATCATTTCCATTTTGTGACCAATTAAAAAACACTGTATCATTTTCTTATTGGTTGAACTAGTTTCATTTAATAATATTTTTATGTTACCAAGATAAATTACATAAAAATGTGTACTTTCTTAATCGATGTGCAAAAACCTTAAAATTCACTTATAATGGACAGATTGAGTATTGAACTTCTTGCAATAAATATATGACCACTCCGAGTCTTATTTATTCTTCTTCTTTTGGCTATGTAAGAAAATCTACTTTGGTTATATCATTCAGAATCATTAGACTTTTTGCGGTTTGTGATCATTGTGTTCACGAACTGCATGCAAGATCAGTTATATATTATAAAATATTTAACTACATGACTTCTGGAAGCGGTGTAAATATCTAGAATAGATACTATATTTATGGCGAACCATAACTCTTTTCTGGTTGTAAATTGCAATCTAGTTTTCTTCGAGCCTTTGCATTGGATTGAAATTGTATTAGTATTAGCTAGCTTCTTGTCCCCAAACCAAGAAACAGTTTGCAACAAGAAGATTTTTTTGTAGAAGACTCAACAAAATGGAAATTGCAAGTCAAGGAGATCATGATATGCCCATCCCTTTGAACACTGCATTTGTTGGTGGTGGTGGTGGTGGTCATGGTCACATGATCCATCATCATCATGACCATCATGCTGCTAATTCTGCTCCTCCAACTGACAACAACAACAACATTACTACTCAACCACCACAGATGACGTTACAAGGCAATGGTCATGGCAACAATCATGATCATCGTCAACTTCAAGATCCTCATCATGTGAGTTACAACGCCATCATCAAGAAGCCCATGATAACGTATAAGGAGTGTCTCAAGAACCATGCAGCAGCAATGGGAGGCAATGCTACTGATGGGTGTGGAGAGTTTATGCCTAGTGGCGAAGATGGCTCCATTGAAGCTCTCACTTGCTCAGCTTGCAACTGCCACAGAAACTTCCACAGAAAAGAAGTCGAAGGTGACACCGCCGCCACCGCCATTTCCTCTTACCACCAACCGCCTCCAACTCGGAAACTCATGCTCAACCACCATAATATCAGATCAGCCATGCCTCACCAAATGATCATGCCGGTGGGAGTTTCTAACTACCGTTATATGCATCACTCGGAGTCTGAAGACTTCATGGAGGAAGACGGCGTAACCACCGTGTCTAGACCCACGCCGTACAGCCAGAAGAAGAGGTTTAGGACGAAGTTCACGCCGGAACAGAAAGAGAAGATGCTGAGTTTTGCCGAGAAAGTTGGGTGGAAACTACAAAGGCAAGAAGATAGTGTTGTTCAGAGATTCTGTGAAGAGATTGAGTGAAGAGAAGAGTCCTCAAGGTTTGGATGCACAACAATAAGCTCCACTTCTCCAAGAACAGCAATAGCAACAATATTAACCTCGAAGACAACGACAACGAAAAGATCAACAATGTTAACAATGTTGATCTGTCCGGTAATAGTGACATGACTAAGATCGTCCCATGAATTAATATTAATTACGTTGTTTTATCATTATGATTATGATTAGTCATCTTTAAGTTAGCTATTAGGGTTTTAATATGAGACTCTTTTAATATTATGTTTTAGTTGGTCTGGTTATATTTATATATAAACTTGTGTTTGCGATCTGATTAGTGATATGGATTATTATATATCTTTTCTTTTCTGGACTATGTAGTATCTTCTTTTCTTTTTTCCTTTTGGAAGTTAATATATATTGAACTTCTTGCAATAAATATATGACCACTCCGAGTCTTATTTATTCTTCTTCTTTGGCTATGTAAGAAAATCTACTTTGGTTATATCATTCAGAATCATTAGACTTTTTGCGGTTTGTGATCATTGTGTTCACGAACTGCATGCAAGATCAGTTATATATTATAAAATATTTAACTACATGACTTCTGAAAGGGGTATAAATATCTAAAATAGATACTATATTTATGGCGAACCATAACTCTTTTCTGGTTGTAAATTGCAATCTAGTTTTCTTCGAGCCTTTGCATTGGATTGAAATTGTATTAGTATTAGCTAGAAGAATAATAACTTGATTACAATCGGTGTAAGCCTTTAACAATCATATCTATTAACTACCAGAGTAGCTACAGGCTAGGCTGGCGTTTATTTTTTAATTTGTTTTATAATGTAAAAAACAAATATAATATATTATTACAAAATATGAGTTTCACTGTGTCTAAATGATAACATTTTTTTGTCCAAGAAATGTTTTATTTTGTTCTTGAACATAAGATAATATAACAAAATTAATAGAGAAATAAAATACAAATCAATTCTACTATTACAGAGCTGGAGAGTGTACTCGAGAGTTGTAAGTTACGTGTCCTCTTTTGTGTGACGTCTAAGGTTGCGTAACTATATGCAGTTGGTGTCACAAGCGTTCACATTATTAAGTAATAAACCTGTTTTTTTATGTACGTATGTTCAGTAATTAGGTATATCATAACTAGTGTAATGTGCTATTGGATAAATAAAATAATTTGTCGTTAAAATCTTATGTTATTAGTTATATCACATGTTTCATTTTCCTTTGGTTGTTGTATAGAATAATTTCATGCCTCGCATGTGTTATTGTTTAATGCAGATACATGTTTCTATGCTCTTGTGTATGTGATTGTTGATCACACAAATATTAACTCTCAAAAATGGAGAATTTTCCAAACAGTTAACTTGAGTATTATGCTTAATTTGTATTATCGATGCTTGATAGACAAAAATCGTGATGCATATACTGCACTGGATTCAGAGGCGGCCCTAAGGCCAAGCAAAGCAATCATCCGCTTGCAGCCTCAAATTTCACAGAAGAGTATGACCTTTAAAAGCAGTTTATATTTCTGAAAATATACAAAATCAGCCATTTTTTACTTTTTAATTGCAGTCTTAAGTGAATACGTGAATCTCAGGACCAGCTCTCACTGGATGTCTCAATCTTACTAAAACAATTATAAATTTTATCTCTTTCAGTCTTGGAGTATAAATTCATCATAGTTCACTCATTTTTACGTCAAGTAACTTTGATATATAATCACTAGTCACCGTGCTAAAAGAAAGAGTATGACTGAATTTGTAGGATGTAGAGTCGTCACTATTACATTTATTGGGGTCAGTAAATACGAAAATATGATATTCTGCGCCCCCATTTATTATGTTTGTGAAGGAAACTCCATTAATGTAGTTGAAAATAAGGTCCCCTCTTCTTCCTACTCTAAGCTTTATGAAATGTGATCACATTATTTGTTGAAAACAATAAAGACTGATCGATCTAGTATACCGAGATATATGCACATGTTAGTCTGTTATGCTTATCCTCCGAGGTCATGTGTACAAAACTCAATGTCGACTAATTGAAAACAAACTAATGGACAATATATCAAACATGTTATGATCTCTAATTTGATTAAAAAAAAAAAAAATCTGGATGGATCGTGTGAACCAATGAAGCTAGATCCATCTACATACACTTGACATGACCATGGCAAGCAGAAGCTATCCGGTAAGGAGAATACAAGAGGCTCCAAGTGTTGGTCTTAAAATCGAAAACTTCACATGTACGTACTAGCATTTTAGCCCTAACTCTGAAGATTAATTTTACTAACCAACTCGGTTTGTAAGTGCCATTCATTTTGTCTTTATTTTGAGTTGTCGACGCCCAGGTGGAGGAAAACTTCAATGTCACATTGTCCAAGATCGACTACGATGTCCGGATTGTAAACACGTACATCAAAGCGTCATATGCGTAGGAACTAGGAATCACAAACCGAAACTGATAAATTGATATAGTCTTCTTTTTTTTTGTCAACATATTATAATCTTCTATGTCTATTGTTTTACTCTTCACAAAATCTACTAGCTTCCGTTATCAATCTCTTAATTTCACTAAAACAAGATGTTTTACTACACTGTAAAACGAATCAAAAGGTAAATGAATATATGTAAAAACAGAGTCAAACGCAGAGTAAAAACTGCATTACCGTTTAAACTTTAACCCAAATAGCCACACTCGGAGTTCCACGGTGAACCATGAACATCATATAATACCCAGGCGGTGCCACGTAGGAGTTAGTTGGACCATCCACGTCAGCTTTATACGCGAAAACAGATAACTGAACGACGCGCCTCACGCGCAAGACCAGCA